>BLSH010123045.1:261143-280112 GCA_018402905.1 Glandirana rugosa | reverse complement strand
TCGGCTTCCAAGTTGCATCTATTGGTTTGAAATAGAGGACAAAACTTACGGCCCAACAGTGAAGACGGGGACAGTACCAAAAAGAATATGTCTAGAACTCGGACGACCTACAAGAGGACCTCGACTGCCATCAATGAAACCTATCTCGGTTATGCCAGAACCTGACGCCCATGGCTCCGAAGGCCCTAACACAACCCATCTTTTCTACCTACCTTGGGTATTAACCGGGTTTTACCTCTGACCAAGCACCGTCTTACATTACTTAATAATATACGTTTAAGACGTGTTCCTTCATTGCTCTGGGTTAGTAGGACCCTCCTACATGTCTTTGTAGCCTCTATAACGAGGTCTCAGACTACCAAAGTAACTACCGTCAGCTCCAGGAGAACATCCAGCAGGCTCAAGATCTGTATAAGAAAAACCATGACAGGGGCAGAAGTGACAACCCGGCATTCAAAACAGGAGATAAAGTTTGGTTATCTACGTTGAACCTTCGGCTGGCCTGCCCCTCACGGAAGCTTGGGCCCAAATTCATCGGACCTTTTGAGGTGAAAAGGGCAATTAACCCAGTGGCCTTTGAGCTTGCCCTACCCAGTTCCTACAAGTTCCATCCAGTCTTTCACGCCTCCCTGTTAAAACCGGTGATTCCTAGTCCTTTCCTGGGAAGGGAGGAACAACCTCCACCACCGGTACTGATCGAAGGAGAACCGGAATTTGAGGTTGAGAAGATTTTGGACTGTAGGAGAAGAGGTAGACAAATACAATACCTTATCAAATGGAAAGGATACCCCCCGGAAGATAATTCTTGGGAACCATCCGGGAACATACACGCCCCACGGCTAATTCAGGCCTTTCACAGAGACCATCCCGAGGAGTCGGCTAGGATGGGCACCCGGAGGTTGCCCCTTGGGGGGGCACTGTCATGGGCGACGCATATCAGCCCATACATGTCAGCACGTTCCGGCACGAACGATCGCTCCATTACGGACGATCGGGAGAAGATCGCAAGTGCGCATGCGCGCACGCATCAGAACACAGCGACGAACGTACGGACGCAATAGGCGGGTACGCAACGTCCAATAGGATTTCCTTGAGCACTATAAAAGACTGCTCAGTATGCTCCTTAATTGCTGGATCGTCTTCAGCTCTCCTGAGTTCCTGACCTGTGTGTTCCTGTGTTCCTGATCTCCTCCTGTTGTGACTCGGCTTGGCTCTTGGACTTTCTCTGATCTCTCTAGTGTTGACCCTTGGCTTGCTTCCCGGATTGCCTCCTGTGTTTCTCCTGTGTTTGACCCTCGGCTTGTTTATTGGACTTCTCTACCTGCCTGATTTCCGGTGATCGACCTTTGGCCTGGCTTACGGACTTACTTCTCCGTTCTCCACTCCTGATCGGCAGCCTGCATCCAGACCTGCTCCAGACACACCCTGTGGCTCCAGCTCTAACCTACTTGCACGCTTCATCTACGCTTCTGGTGACCCGTGCTTCTTTGCGCTCAGTACTCCGTGTTCCCACCCAGGGGGTACTCTGCGTTCAGCCGCAAGGGAAGCCTCTCTCAGCACTTCAGCCTCGGATCAGGTACGTGATACACTGTGAAGATGATTTTAGAACACTAATATGGCTCCACGCGGCTGAAACAGGGTTTTCCCACACACTTTGAAGATGATTTTAGCACACTAATATGGCTTCATTCGGCTGAAACAGGGTTTTCCCACACACTGTGAAGATGATTTTAGAACGCTAATATGGCTCCACGCGGCTGAAACAGGGTTTTCCCACACACTTTGAAAATGATTTTAGAACACTAATATGGCTCCACGCGGCTGAAACAGGGTTTTCCCACACACTTTGAAGATGATTTTCGAACACTAATATGGCTTCAAGCAGCTGAAACAAGGTTTTCCCACACACTTTGAAGATGATTTTAGAACACTAATATGGCTTCATGCGGCTGAAACAGGGTTTTCCCACACACTTTGAAGATGATTTAGAACACTAATATGGCTCTATGCCCCTGCAATAGGCTTTCCCCACACACTTTGAAGATGATTTTAGAACAATAATCTTTCCCTTAAAGCAACAGCTGGAACCTTTCCCTGTACAACTTGGAGATTATTTTAGAACTCTAATCTTTCCCTTAAAGCAACAGCTTTAACCTTTCCCTGTACAACTTGATGATGATTTTAGAACACTAATCTTTCCATTAAAGCAACAGCTGGAACCTTTCCCTGTACAACTTGATGATGATTTTAGAACACTAATATTTCCCTTAAAGCAACAGCTGGAACCTTTCCCTGTACAACTTGATGATGATTTTAGAAGAATAATCTTTCCCTTAAAGCAACAGACTCTACCTAGTCCAGTCAGATAGTTCTGTGCAGCAGGATGAGGTGTGCAATCTGTCCCTCAAAGCACCAGTACTAGTATCTCTCCCTAGTCCACAATCAGATCGTTCGGTGCAGCAGGATGAGATGTTCTGCAATCTGTCCCTCACAGAGCCAGCAGCATCCTCTCCCTAAACTATCCTGAGAGCATATGACATGCAGCACGGTGACTCCAGCCCCACATAGAGGCTGGGTCACATGGTGCACTGGCCAATCACAGGCATGCCATTAGTAGGCATGGCTGTGATGGCTTCTAGGGAAAACCAGTGAAACACTTGTTGATTGGCCGCCCTTGGCAGCTTTTCAACACGTGTAATAAAATACCAGAACCCCGGACCGGGACTTTTTTTGAAAAGTCCGGGTTAGGGTCCGGGTCACGGACACCAAAAAGTACAGTACGGACCCGAACTTTACAGTTCGGGTTTGCACAACTCTACTTGTAGACTCTATAACTTTCACACAGACCAAATAATATACACTAATTTGGGTTATGTCTACCAAAGATTGGTAGCAGTATAGGTTTTGGCCCAAATTAATGAACAAAAATGACTTTTTTGCAAAATTTTATCATAGAAACTAAAAAAAAAGTGTTTTTTTCAAAATTTTTGCTCTTTTTTCACTTATTTCACAAAAAAATAAAAAACCCAGAATTGATTAAATGCCACCAAAAGAAAGCTCTATTTGTGTGGGCAAAAAGTGATACAAATTTTGTTTGGGTACAGTGTTGCATGACTGAGTAATTGGCATTCAAAGTGTGAGAGCACTGAAAGCTGAAAATTGGTCTGGGCAGGAAGGGGGTGTAAGTGTCCTGTATTGAAGTGGTTAACCACTTCAGTCCTGGAAGGATTTGCCCCCTTCCTGGCCAGAGCACTTTTTGCGATTTGGCACTGTGTAGATTTAACTGACCATTGCACGGTCTTGTGACTTTGTACCCAAACAAAATTGACGTCCTTTTTTTCCCACAAATCAAGCTTTCTTTTGGTGGTATTTGATAACTTCTGTGGTTTTTATTTTTTGCGCTATAAACAAAAAAAGAGCGACAATTTTGAAAAAAACAAAACAATATTTTTTTCTTTTTGCTATAATACATATCCCAAAAAAAATAAAAAATGTATTCTACATATTTTTGGTAAAAAAATCGCAATAGGCGTATATTGATTGGTTTTCGCACAAGTTGCTGCGTTTACAAACTATGAGAATTCATTTATGGCATTTTTAATATTTTTTTTACTAGTAATGGCGGTGATCTGTGAATTTTATTGGGGCTGCGACATTACGGCGGACAGATCGGACATTTTTGACACTTTTTTGGGACCATTGACATTTATACAGTGATCAGATCTATAAAAGGCCACTGATTACTGAATAAATGTCACTGGCAGGGAAGGGGTTAACCTGCAGGAGGTGATAAAAGGGTTAACTGCGTTTCCTCACTGCGTTCTAACTGTGTGGGGGCTGGGCTGGCAGGAGCATGACAGATCTAACTGATCCAGATTACAGGGATCAGTAGATCACTGTCCTACCACCTGTCAGAAGTGGGAACTGCTGTGTTTACATGGGTGGTTCCACATTCTTCCTCTGTAGTAGACGATCGTGGGTTGCCAGCAGACATCGAGTCCGCCTGACCTGCTGCCCCACTCATGGAGCAAGCCGTGGCATGAGAGCCCGCCTGCAACTGCGGCTGCATGGACTGCTATTTATAAATGGCGTTCTGCACAGCGGAGCCAACTTTCCGCCGTATATACGCGCGATACGCTCGCCAAGTGGTTAAATTCATTACAAAACAACTCTATCGCAACAAAAAAAAGAAAGAGACAAAAATTAAAAATCAGAAGGGGTCTCCCCCCTCTCCCCTCACTCCATTCCATATTTTACCAAGATTGGGATGACTGACTTCTCTTATGATGGTGATAAGGGCATTTGGCAGCTTCTCAGGTTTTGATATAAATTGGGAAAGTTATGTTACCAGTGGATGAAGTAATGACTGTCCAACCACAGACTGATCAAAAAATTTGAGTTGTGACATTGTTTAAATATTTGGGAATATGGGTATCCCCCAACATAAGAGAATATTTGAATCTCAATCTATGCCCTATACTGGATATTTTTTTTTAAAAAAGAGTAAGATATGGAATAAGCTACCCTTATCTGTGGTTGGGCAGGCAAACTTAATAAAAATGTTTTGGGCCTCGCAGCTACTATATGTCCTACTCAATGCACCTATGTGGGTTCCTTAACCGTTTCCTGACCATGTCGTGTACATTTACTGCTGCACTGTGGCAGCGCTGCGTGAATCGCCGTATATAGGCAGCAGTTCGTGCAGCCACAGTTGCGGGTGGGTGTGAGTGTGGCTTGATGTCTGCTGGCCACGATCACCTAATACAGAGGCAAAAAATGAATCACCAATGTAAACACGGCGGTTTCCTGTTCTGTAAGAGGACATGACAGTGATCTACTGATCACTGTAATCGGAATCAGTCAGATTTGTCATGTCCCTGCCAGCCCAGCCCCCACACAGTTGGAACATAGTGAAGGAACACATTTAACCCCTTGATCGCCCCCTACAGCTTAACCCCTTCCCTGCCAGTGACATTTATACAGTAATCAGTGGCTATTCTTAGTTCTGATCACTGTATAAATGTCATTGGTCCCAAAAAAGTGTCAAAAGTGTCCGATCTCTCCGTCGCAATATCGCAGTCCCGATAAAACTTGCAGATCACTACCATTACCAGTAAAAAAAAAAAATAATAAAAACGCCATAAATCAATTCTCATAGTTTGTAGGCACAATAACTTTTGTGCAAACCAGTCAATAAACGCTTTTTGTGATTTTATTTACCAAAAATATGTAGAAGAATACATTTTGGCATAAACTGATGAATACATTATTTTTTATATATTTTTTTGGATATGTATTATAGCAAAAAGTAAAAAATATAGTTTTTTTCCTGACAAACTCCTATGGCAGCATACGTGTGGGTAAGGCCCCGCCTCCACTCCTACCCTATAGGACCCTTCTCCCATAAATCTTTGCTCCTTCCCAGCTGCCATGTTCCTTTTTTGTCCTCCTCCATGTGGACTAGGATTCGGTCCGACTACCTGAAGTTTGGAAAGCCGCTTACAGTCGCCCATGGCCAGTGGAATTCGTCCCCCCGATACGCCCCTGCTGAGAGCGGGGTATGGGGTATGTGCAGAGTAAGCGCTGAAGATAGTGGAAGATATGTGCGCTGGCCGGATGCCCTGCTGAGAGCGGGTGGCCCTAATCTGCTGTATGCTGGACGCTGGAGGGTCCTGGTCGGCGCTGAGCGGTGGAGTGGTGAGATTTCATCCTATGGATATAATGGCAGCAAGTGTTTGTTTTCGTTCTTTTCTGTCCTGTCCTGCGTCTATGGGGTGTTCTCTGCTGACAGTCAGGATGGCCGAGGGCGGTTCTCCAGTCTCTGACTTTCTGTTCGGGTCCCGCGGTCGATCTGCGCATGTGCGATTGCGGGACGAGACTGAGGCTTGGCGCGCCCATGCGCGCGTGCGCCTCGGCGCTGGCTGGCGCTGGTGGATGATGTCATCATAGGCCTTTTAAGCCTGGGGAGCCGCACAAGCCTCGGGAATGACTGCAGGGACATCTTCCCCAGGCTGTGCGTTTGGTCTCCCCAGGTATGTAGTGTCACAAGGGGGGGTGTGATGTTTTCGACACAGTTGTTTACTCTGCTTCTCCCCCTAGGTGTCGGTAGCCATGGACTCTCCTCTGCCCCCTGGTGGTCAGCCCTTGCCCAACAGGTACCTGGTGGTCCTGGGGGGGGCTCTGGGGGGAGAGTCTTTGTCCGAACAGGCTTACTAAAGGGGACACACCCTTGTCTTTTCTTTTTTTCCCTTTGTAGCCCTTCCAGGTCCGGTTCTCACCGAGGTTCTCACAAACAAGGTGGTTCGTCCAAATCTCACCATCATTCATCAACTAAGTCTGGGCGTCATATAGCGCACTCAGACGCAGGGTGCCACGTCAGAGACAACTCCCATTCACACTCTTCTCATCCAGGAAGGGACGACAATACATGCTGGGGTTGCAAACTGACCATTTCAGCAGATAAATCCCTCTGTGACCACTGTTATAAAAAAGCAGTTGAGGAAAGGGAAAACCCTATTCAGAACTTGGAGCAATTGGTAAAATGGGTGGTCAAAGAGTCTCTGCAGGAGAGAGACACTCGTCAACCGCAAGCCCCTCCCCTGGCCCCTGCAAGGTCCTTTTTGATGGATGACCAATCTGAAGAACCTTGGGATTTTTCTCAGCCCAGACTCCCGTCGCCACCTCATTCCGATGAGGATTCGGATGTGACCCTTGAGGTTGGCTTTAATTATGCCTTGGTTCCCTCCTTAGTAGGGGCCATGAAGGAAGCCTTGGATTTGGAAGACCCGGCGGTTTCACCCCCAAAGCAGAGGAGGCTTTTTAAACAGCTCAGTAAGGAGCACACTAATTTTCCTTTCCTGCCGGAGTTGGGAGAAATTGTGTCAGACGAATGGGCCAAAGTGGAGAGGAGGGGGCTTCAAAAGTGCAGAGAATGTACCCTTTCAAGGAAGAAGAGGTGAAGCACCTCGAGACAGCTCCAAGAGTGGATGCAGCCTTAATGAGGCTGGTAAAATATGTGACACTTCCATTGGAAGATACAGTCTCTTTTAAAAATCCTCTGGAGAGGAGGATTGATGCGAACCTTAAGCGGATATATATCTCCGCAGGTATGGCTTGTAAACCAGCCTTAGCCTTGGCGTCAACTTCCAAGGCCATGGAAGTTTGGTCAGATAAAGTGGAGGCCTCATTGGTGGAATTCTCCACTGAAGAGGCTCAGAGGTCACCCATTCAAGAGCTCAGGATGGCCTCAGCCTTCCTGGGGGAGGCTTCCCTGGATATCATCCGCCTGGTGGCGCGGGTTATGATGGCGTCAGTTACGGCCAAATGGGCCCTGTGGCTTCGCCCTTGGCGGGCGGATCCGGCGTCCAAGCAAGCTTGGTGCCGGATCCCCTTTGAGGGTGATTCCCTCTTCGGTGATAAATTAAACGATGCCATATCCCGAGCCACGGGTGGAAAATCAGGTTTCCTTCCCCAGGGTTGGCACCAGCAAGAGCAAAGGCGTTTCTCTTCAAAGAAGCAGAACTTTGATCGAGCCAGGGAAGCTCGTAGTTATAGGCCTGGGGGGGAGTTCAGTAGATCCTGGAGGACCAAGCGCTCTGCCCAGCAGAAGACATCGAAGGGAGATTCCTCAAGGGGCCAAGGTCCGGCTAAGTCATTTTGATATTGGGCCCGCCCAGTCATGCCCGGTAGGGGCTCGCTTACGCCATTTCTGGCATGTTTGGGCGGCCTCGATCAGGGACGCTTGGACTCTCAAGACGGTGTCTACAGGCCACGCATGGATCTTTTCCGAAATTCCCAGGCAAAGATTTACTCCAACTTCAATTCCCTCCTCAAAGGAGAAGCGAGAGACTTTGTCAGAGTACGTCAGTTCCCTCCTAGGACAGGAGGCAGTCAGGCCCGTACCGACTCCCGAACGGGGTCAGGGCATCTACTCTCCTTTGTTCCTTGTTCAGAAAAAGAACGGCTCGTGGAGGCCGGTTATAGATCTGACTTATCTAAACCGCTTCATAAAAAAAGAGAAATTCAAGATGGAGTCCCTGCATACCATTCAGCAGTCGGTTCAGCCGGGGGACTGGATGGTGTCAGTCGACCTCAAGGACGCCTACTTCCACGTTCCGATAGCCGGAGAATTTCAGCAATATCTCCGCTTTGTGGTAGGCCAATTGCATTATCAGTTTACTTGCCTCCCGTTTGGCCTGACTACGTCCCCTCGTATCTTCTCCAAAATTCTCCTAGCAGTAGTGGCTGTGCTGAGGATCAAGGGAGTTCGTCTTTTCCATTACCTAGATGATCTCCTCCTCTTGTCTCAAGACAAGTCCCAGCTGTTGGAACATCGGGACTTAGTCATCTCAACCCTTCTAGAGTTCAGTTGGCTCATAAATCAGGAAAAAAGTCATCTAGAGCCATCACAGTCTCTGATTTTCCTGGGCGCTCTCTTCGACACGAAGATAGGCACGATATCTCTCCCGGAGGAGAAAATCACGGTGACTCGGGACAGGGTGGATCAAGCTCTCTCCTCTCAGTGGCTTTCAGCCCTCTAGTGTATGACTGTGATAGGTACGATGACGGCATGCATCCCTATGGTGAAGTGGGCACAGTGGAGGATAAGACCCTTTCAGAGGAGGTTTCTGAAACAATGGAGATCTCACAGCGAGTCTCAACGCATCCGATTAACCTCCTCCATGAGGCGGTCCCTCCTCTGGTGGCTCCGGCGCGAGAACCTCTCCAGATGCCACTCTCTGTTTCCAGTCACCTGGCTGACAATAACATCAGATGCCAGCACCTGGGTCTGGGGCGCTCACTGCCTGTCAGAAATGGCACAGGGCAAGTGGGACTTCCCGGCTCAGGGCATAGTCTCCAACATTCTGGAGCTGCGGGCTGCGTTCAAGGCTCTGCAGGCATTCCACCACTTGACACCAGAGGCCTCAGTAATGATCCGGATGGACAATACAGCCGCGGTGGCAGGTACCTCTGCAATCTGTCAGCAGTGTATATTCCAGGGGTCCAGAACTCACAAGCAGACTTCCTGTCCAGCTGGCTCTTAACTCTGGGAGTATTGCCGGAAGTGGATCTGTTCGCCTCAGCGTGCAACCACAAGCTGAAGAGGTACTACGCGAGGTTCCGAGATCCTCAGGCTTGGGGGATAGATGCACTTTTGGACAAATGGAAATTCCGCCGTGCATATGCCTTCCCTCCGGTACCACTAGTCTTCCAGTTCCTTCAGAGGCTCAGGACGGAGGCAGTGGAAATCATTGCAGTGATACCTTTTCGGCCCAACAGGCCTTGGTTTCCACTGCTGATGTCTCTCAGCTTCAGGGATCCAGTTCCCCTCCCGTCCAGACCGGATCTTCTAGTGCAAGGGGCGAAGTTACATCCCTGCCCTGCGTATCTAGAACTCAGGGTCTGGTTCTCGAAAGGGGGAGATTGGAAGCCCTAGGCTGCCCACAGGAAGCGATTGCAACTCTGCTATGCGCAAGAAGAAGTAGTACTAATAAGGTTTACGAGCGCATTTGGTCAAGATTTTCGCAGTACATGCATGCCAGGTCTGCCTCAGTAGCCAGTCCAAGCGTGCCAGATATCATTGTTTTTTTGCAGTCCGGTCTTGATCTTGGACTTTCAGTCAGCTCATTACGGGTCCAGGTCTCTGCAATTTCGGCCTTCACGGGCTGTGCCTGGGCCGGTAGTCAGCTTGTTCGCCAATTTTTCAAAGGGGCTGTGAGGCTTAGGCCGCAGAAGAAAGCAAGGTTTCCCAAATGGGATCTTCCACTCGTCTTGGATTTCCTGACAAACCTTGGCTTTGGTTCCAGTGGATGGCTATCAATCAAGCAGCTGACAATGAAGACAGTTTTTTTGGTCGCAGTCACCTCGGCCAAACGAATTTCGGAAATCAGGGACTTGGGGTCGGTGGAACCATTCCTCACCTTTTTTCCTGACAGAGTGGTCCTAGTTCCCATGCTAGGGGCTAGGCCGAAGGTGTCTTCGGTTTTTCATGAGAACCAAGAAATTGTCCTCCCAACGTACAATGTGACAGATGTTATGGAAGTTCATCCTCTTGATGTGGGTCACACACTAAGGCAATATCTGGAGGCTACGGCTTCTTTCCGCAAGTCAGAATATCTGTTTGTTCTGATACAAGGGAAAAACAGAGGGATGAAGGCCTCGACGAGATCAATTTCTTCTTGGATCGTTCAAACCATCCAATGGGCTTACAGGGCAAAGGGTTTGACTCCCCCAGAGGCAGTAACGGCTCATTCCACCCGTGGTATTGCAACGTTGTGGGTGGCTTCACGCCACGTGGCACCAGATGTGATTTGTAGGGTGGCTTCCTGGTCGTCCATAGACATGTTTATGTCTCACTATTGTGTTGAGCCAGCGGTTCTTTCCTCAGTTAATTTTGGTGCTTGTGTTTTGTCGATGGACAATAATGTTAATTAAATCTTTACTTTCCCAGCAATTCCCACCCGTGTGTGTAGCGAGTTATTTCCCACATGTATGCTGCCATAGGAGTCTGTCAGGAAAACTGAAAATTTACTATCAGATACTTACCGTAATTTTCCTTTCCTGATAGACTCCATGGCAGCAGGAGTCCCCTCCCCAAGGCCTGGAGTAGGCTATTTACAGAACATGGCAGCTGGGAAGGAGCAAAGATTTATAGGAGAGGGGTCCTATAGGGTAGGAGTGGAGGCGGGGCCTTACCCACACGTATGCTGCCATGGAGTCTATCAGGAAAGGAAAATTACGGTAAGTATCTTATAGTAAATTTTCAGTTTTTTCAAAATTGTTGCATTTTGTTTGTTTATAGCGCAAAAAATAAAAACCACAGAGGTGATAAAATACCACCAAAAGAAAGCTCTATTTGTGGAAAAAAAGGACGTCAATTTTGTTGTTTGTACAACGTCGCGCGACCGCACAATTTTCAGTTAAAGCGTTGCAGTGCAGAATCACAAAAAATGTTCTGGTCAGGAAGGGGGTAAATCCTTCCAGGGCTGAAGTGGTTAAAATGGTTAAAAAAATAGAGTTTTGGAAAAGGCAGAGTGCGAGAATAAAGCTCTCCACTCTGCAACTTCCTAAAGACAAAGGGGGCCTAGCTATTCCAAATTCCAGAATATATTTTTTAGCAGCTCAGCTCCAACAGATTGCAGGACGGGGAACAATAGATTGTTCGAAACCAATACAATCAAAACTGCTGAGTAGATGCGCACAATACCACCTGATAGCCCAAATAGAAGCAACCCTATTTGCAGGTGCCTTTCAAACTTCTACCTTGGGGCTTATACATAAAACCTGGCAGGAGATGAGAAATATAATGCAATACGAGAATATCTCTGTATATTCACAGTTAAGGGGAAATAAAAATCATAAGGAATTATATAAATTAAAAGGGTTTAGAGTATGGAGAGAAGCAGGGATAAAATACATAGCACAGTTATATTCAGATAACCTGTTAAAAAAATTTCAAGAACTCCAGGCTAAATACACACTTACCTCTTATACAGTACATTCTACCAATATTTACAGCTACGCCATGCCATACAGACTCAGTCAAAGGATATTAAATGGAAAAATATGCCACTTAAAGATTTAATAATCAAGAAACAGTCAAAAAAGGGCCTTATATCTACTATTTATGGTTGATTAATGGAGCAGCCTCAAAAGACAAATAGTAGCTTAGCTGGAAGGAGATGGGAAAAAGAGCTTGGGATAATGACAGACAAAACTTGGAGAAATATTTTATAACACATACAGATGGTATCTGTATCACCCCAACAATGTCTAACCTAACTATATATAACTTATAGAGCATATAGAACTCCAAAATAATTACATCAATGGGGGGAGGAGGGATACATTGGACTGCCCGAAATGTTAAAGGTCCTCTGCAGATTTAATGCACATGCTATGGAAATGTACCAAGCTTTTTAGGTACTAGAAAAAGGTGGTGGCTACCATAAGCCAGGTATATCAAATCCAGATACAATTAGATCCCAGAATCTGTATATTGAGGTACATAGATAAGGAAATACATACATCAGTACTGAGGTTAACTATCAATAAGATACTATTTATAGCAAGAAAATTGATAGCATCAAAGTGGATGTCTGCCAATATACCGAAATATGAAGATTGGAGGGCACAGGTTAATGATACATTATTAAAATAATGGCAGGTGTATAGGAATAGAGGATCATTAAATATATGTATTAAAATATGGGGACCTTGGCTAAAAAAATTAGATTTGACCCAGTATATCCTGGAAACAGAGGGAAAACTAAGGGTAAATGCACTTTTTGCTACATATAGAGTGGTATAGTAAAAATATGAGTTGGACTTGTTTTACGAGGGTGAGGGTTCACCCCAATCGTGGTAAAATATGGTTAATTTCTTAAATAAGAATGCTGAACCCCCAGAGATCTTTGATCTCTCTCATATTATTCAGGTAGGTCTCCACTCCTCAGAGGTTGTCTGCTCTGTATTACACGGTGTCCCTGGGTAAAAGTGCTCATTGTTGTCACCTTGTGTAGGTATTTCAGTAAACTCTGGGGCCTGCAAAGGCTCATCTTTGGCACTTTGAGTTTCCAGTTACACCTACACAGAGTGACAGGGCAAGCACACTGTAAAAGCAGCATATGGTAATGGGGGGGGGGGGCAGGCCACCTTTTGCATCAAGGCCCACAAGCTTCAAGCTACGCCTCTGGGCCTATGCATATTGGGGGGGGGGCAGGAAGACACTTTCATGTATAAACATAAAGAAGCAGTTTTGTATCTCTCCGGAATCCAGAGACACCGGAGAGCCCAAAATCCTAGCGGAATTAAACTGATTGGAACCCAGGTCTCTCCCTCGTTCCCAGATCACACACCTTTGAGATATGTAGAGAGTCTAACCCCTCATTATGCCATGTCATTAGTCACCCATAGGTGGATGAAGCAGGAGAGGAAGAAGAGGAAGGTTGTGACAGCCCCCTGATTAACACATTTGATAGCTTCAGAAATGAATCCTATTACATGGTCTGACCATGCACCCATACTTCGGGATCTTACCCTTTTTGCTCTGACTTTGCTCTGACTGCAAAAACATGTCATTGGCGTCTCAACTAATCCTTCTTGTGGATTCCTAAAATCAAAGAACAACTTTTACAGAAGTTGGTGGAATTTTTTCAACTTAATGATGGTACAGTGTCTGAGACCTCCACCCTATGGGAAGTCCGTAAGGCCTTTTTAGGGGTGAATGTATCCTTACTGGATCTCACTTGAAGCCTGAATCCACTCTTCAGAAGAGGGAGAATTTCGGATATAAAAATACCCCCGTGTGCACATCTAACACATAGAACCAAATATTTGACTAACATACAATCTGTCTAAAGAACATTGTCTTTATTTTACAAAATATAGAAACACGTAATTGTCATTGTTCTGGTACATTACAAAGGTAAGTGCATTGAGTTTTCTGGAGAGGTCATCAGCATCGTCAGGACCCACAGAAATTAGCACATTGGACTGAATATATCACAGCAAGTTAGAAAAACACATCTATAACAAAGAAAGAAAAAAATGATCAAAAAATGTTGTTAAAGTGTTGGTACATAGCCATACACAATGCTTTCCATTCCTCATGAAAAAAAAACCCTTTATATTTCAAATATTGCATATTTATCCATTCTCTGGGAAAAAAGGCAAATACTTGCCCAAAGTACAGGGTGGGCCATTTATATGGATACACCTTAATAAAATGGGAATGGTTGGTGATATTAACTTCCTGTTTGTGGCACATTAGTACATGTGAGGGGGGAAACTTTCAAATAAGTTTGATGTGTCACATGACCCTCTTCCTATTGAAAAAAACAAAAGTTGGATTCAAAATGGCCAACTTCAAAATGGCCGCCATGGTCACCACCCATATTGAAAAGTTTCCCCCCTCACATATACTAATGTGCCACAAACAGGAAGTTAATATCACCAACCATTCCATTTTATTAAGGTGTATCCATATAAATGGCCCGCCCTGTAGATATAGTGTATTTAAACTCGGTGTTAGTGGAAAGGAAAGTCAGAGATCTCAAACAATAGCCTGCCGGCCCTCAGGTCAGAATACCAAAACAAGAATTGCTATAGCGGCCAAATTGAAGGAGAAAGGGAAAAATAAGCTTGCAATACAGCCCATCATTGGCTTCATACAAACAACCAAAAAAATGTTGAAAAACGTATAATATATATGTATATATTGAACAACCACTCTCAAAGCAAGGCTTGTATGTACCTGAGGGGAAACCAATGCTTACCCAGGATCAATATAGATGTGCATATAGCATAGACTTTTAACAAGGGCAAGATCCAAATGGGTAAAACTACATGTGCTGCGACTGCAGGGTTCATCACACTGCATTAATAGAAGAGACACATTTGCTCCTTTCCTCTTACTGTAAAATGTCTAAGCACTGTTGTCTCTATACACCAGGCAGGGATGTCCCCTGTCACCTTTACTCTTTATCCTCAGCTTGGAACCTCTCGCTGCCGCCATTCACTCTGAACATGGTATTCGAGGGGAGTTGTTGCGAAAATGAGAGTACAAGCTTTCCCTTTTTGCTGATGATGTTCTACTCACATTATCCCAACCCCTTACTTCTCTCCCTTCCCTACATAAGATTTTGACTTCCTTTGGCTCTTTGGGTTTCAAGATTAATCCTGCCAAAACAGAGGCCCTCCCCATAAACATCCCCTCGTCTCTCCTCACCTTTCTCCAGCAAAATTTCTTGTTCAAAGGTTTTTTTGAGTTTTACAATATGAGAGTACAAAAAATCTCGCATAAAAAGTCATAACATATAGAAACGTATAAATTGGTAGGTCTGGTGACCAGGGTAGTAACAATCATAAACTGAAAAATATGTACCACTAAGTCCTGGTGTCGTGGTGGGGAAGAGTGAAGTCAAGCCATAGTTGGGTTCGTATGGATTATATGTGACTCAAGAGGTCATTACCAAGCAAGGCTGGGTGGGTCATTGAGTTGAAGGGCCAGCCACCTCCTAGGCACCCCTCTGGGATCAAACTGCGCCCAAGGAGGTGGACAAGCCTACTATGATCAATGTGAGTCCAAGGACCAGTTATGACCTATGGGTCCAGACATTAGGCTGTGGGTCGGGTCTAGGTGACCTCTGAAAGAGTCTGAGGAAAGCTCGTCGATTGAGAAGTGTGACACTTAGACTGTTCAGATATTGGATGTGGGGGAGACCTAGTGGGTCATAGACCTGTACATAAATAGGTGGGGGGGACAACGTAGTGGGGGATAGTAGAAAAGAAGAGGAACTAGTTGGAGGAAAGGAGGAGGAGAGAAGGAAGAGCAAGGAGAGGAGTTTAGTAGAGTGAGTGTGTGTCAGTGAGTCTCGAGCAGACCCTGTCTCTCTGTGGTAGCTGTGGTAGAGGCTTATGTGGGGAGGTTGGCGGATTAGCCTGCATGATGGATATGGGGCGTTCAGGGGGTGAGGAGACTGTGGTCAAAGTTGGATGGCACAAAATGTTTCATCCATGGGGACCAAATTTTCTCTTGAGATTTAACCTTATCCAAGATAATGGCTTCTATCCTGGCGTGTATCATCGCTCTTGTAACCCTGTTTTTGGTTTCGGCTATGGTGAGTTGTGGTGATTTCCATGCCTTAGCTATTGTCTGTTTCGCCGCCGTTGTGATCTGCAAGAGGAGTTTGAATTGCGTTCTAGAAATTTCGTCAGGTTTTTTGTTCAGGAGAGCGACTGTGGGTTCCGGAGGTAGGTGAGTTTCAAATAGAGTTGATAGGATCTGAAATAGCTGAGCCCAAAAGGTGGTAACTAGTGGGCAAGTCCACCATGCATGTAGGTGCGTGCCTCGGTCGGCACAGCCTCGGAAGCAAGAAGGGGAGTATGTGGGGAGTAATTTTGCAACCCGGGCAGGAACTAAGTACCACCGCATAAGAACTGTATAATTAGTTTCCATGGCTACTACTGATTGGGAGGATGATTTGGTATTAGCCCAAATGTCCTGCCATTCCTCTTGTTCTAAGTGGATCCCCAGATCTTTCTCCCAATTAGAGACATATAGCATAGTAGATGGGGGTGAGGGGCCTAGGAGTTGGGCATAAAGCGATGAGATTAATCCTTTTGCATGTGGATCTTTGTGGCATATCTGCTCAAATGGGAATAGAGCAGGTAGGGATGAGTCCCTACGTAGACATGATGAGAAGAAATGTTTAGGTTGTAAATATCTGAATATCTCTGAATTGGGTAGGCCATATGTTTCACAAAGATACGGGAATGATTTGAATGTGGCTGGTGTTGTAAAAGAAAGAGCTGGAAAGAGGTTGGCATTAGTCCAATTATGGAATGAGTTTGGGGCGGTCCAGGCCGGATAGAAAGATGGATTTTTTAGGAATGATATTAAGGGATTATGCGGGGATTGTAGGGAGTATCTTGTTTTTAGGTTGTCCCAAATGCGTAAACTGTGCGACGTTATTGGGTTGTTGATGTGCTTGCGGTCCTAGCCAGAGTAGATTCGCTACTGAGAGTGGATCACAGTCTATTGACTCTAGGGATACCCATAATGGGATTTCTTTGGTGGCGTGATATTTTGGTAATTGGGGCAGTTGTGCGGCTTGGAAATATTTGGTGAAGTTAGGGACTCCCAGGCCTCCCCTGATTTTAGGCACATAAAGTATATGTCTTTTAATTCTGGGTCTGGTTTTGCCCCATATGAATTTAAGTGTTCGGCTTTGTAGGAGACGTAGGTAGTGGGGAGGTACATTGATGGGCAATACCCTAAATAGGTATAAAAGTTTTGGGAGGACAGTCATCTTGACTGTGGCGATTTTGCCTAGCCAGGCAAGAGGTAGTGTCGCCCAGGAGTTTAGCAAGCTAGTAATATGTGACAACATAGGAGGGTAGTTGGCCGAGTTTAAATTATTGAGGTCAGGAGTGAGGTTGATGCCCAAAAAGGGGAGATAGTGAGTATTCCAGGAAAATGGGAGCGTGTTTTGTATTTGAGTCAGAGCTGAGGGGTCAATGGAGATATTTAAGGCAATGGATTTATGTGGGTTAACTATTAGGCCTGATATTTTGCCAAATTCTTCAAGAGTTTTGAGGAGATTTGGGGCCGAGGTTAAGGGAGATGACATAAATAGGAGGATGTCATCAGCAAAAAGACCAAGTTTATGCTGATGACCGCCTAACTCAATACCTCTTATGTCAGGGTTTGAGCGGATCATCTGCGCCAGTGGCTCAATAGCAAGAGCGAATAAGAGGGGGGAGAGGGGGCAGCTTTGTCGAGTGCCTCGGCATACTGGAAAGGGGTGTGATTTAAACCCAGTGTATTTGACGTAGGCGGAAGGCGAGTGGTAAAGAGAAGTAACCCATGCAAGAAAGTGGGGGCCAAAGCCCCAATTCCTAAGGACAAGCATTAAATAGGGCCATGATAAGGTGTCGAACGCCTTTCTGATATCTAATGATATGAAGCAGGCGGGTATCTTTCTTTTCTTAACCACATGTGTCAAAATCACTGCCCTTCTTATACTGTCCCCGGCTTGTCTGGTGGGGATGAACCCTACTTGGTCTTTGTGGACCAGAGAGCCTATGTGCGGGTTCAGGCGGGTGGCCATGATCTTAGCCAGGAGTTTGATGTCCAAGTTTAATAGTGAAATCGGACGATAGTTAGCCCAAGAAGAGCTGTCTGTGTGAGGTTTGGGTATCATGGCCACCATGGCCTGAAGAGATTCTGGTCTGAAATGTTTACCGTCTAAGATGCTGTTTAAGGCCGGGGTCAATATAGGAGTCAAAAGGTCTGAGAAATGTTTGTACTATGCAGCTGTGAAGCCGTCTGGCCCAGGTCTTTTGTTGGTGAGTAGCGATTTAATGGCTGCCTCAACCTCGGCTGAGGTGATTCGTTGTTCAAGAGCATCCCTTTGGGAGTCAGACAAATGGGGTAGGCTAATGTTCGAGAGGAGAGATCTCGCTCGGGCTTCGTTGAATGTGGAGGGGGAGGAGTAGAGATCTGCTAGGTGTTTGCGAAAGTGTGCTACGATTTTAACTGGATTACTGCTATATGCATTTTTAGATAGATTCAGTCTGATGGGTTTGTATGGCTGGTCTAACCTGCGCAGGGTGAGGGCTAGGAAAGTGTCCGGTTTGTTGCTTTTCATATAGAGTTTGTGCCTTGAGCGTCTTAGGGATTTATCGGCAGATTCTGATAAAAAGAGGTCCAGATTAGAGTTGAGCGAACCCGGACTGTAAAGTTCGGGTCCGTACCGAACTTTGGGGTGTCCGGGACCCGGACCCGGACTTTTCAAAAAAAGTCCGGGTTCGGGTCCGGGGTTCTGGTAATTTTAATGCAAAATCTTAAAAATGCTGTAAAAAAGCCCAGGAAGGTCCTAGAGGTCTGCAAAAGGAAGGACATGTGGGTGGGACAAGTGCCCTACAAAGAAATGGGGACAGGGAAATAACGTTAAATATTTTTAAAAAAATAAAAACATAAAAAATGCAAAAATGGAGATCATCTTCAAAATGGGTCTGAAAAGTATTAATTAACATTAGAGGCCATAGAACTGTTCTAAAATCATCTTCAAACTGTGTCAAAAAAGTATAAATAAGCCGGGAGTACCCATATCACTGTTCTGCAAAATGTGTGTATCACTTTAAATGAAACCGGAAATCAGTGAACATCTCTTCTGCACAATTATTTCAAGTCTGTGTGTCACTTTAAATCAAACCGTCAATCATTGCACATCTTTTATTCACACTTCTTTTTAAAATGTGTGTATCACTTTAAATGAAACCATCAATCATTGCACATTTCTTCAGCACAATTATTTTAAGTGTGTGTGTCACTTTATATCAAACCGTCAATCGTTGCACATCTTTTATTCACACTTCTTTTTAAAATGTGTGTATCACTTTAAATGAAACCGTCAATCATTACACATCTGCTATTCACACACATGTGTTCTGCACCATAACAGA
>BLSH010123045.1:219585-248078 GCA_018402905.1 Glandirana rugosa | reverse complement strand
GGTCCACGGTGACAGTAACTGGGAAATGGGGCAAGACACCATACGGCCCAGATCTCGGCTACCAGTACCTGTAAGGGGCCTTCGTACTAAGACCCTCCTGCAGTAACATGCGGGAGGGTCTTATTTGGCTGGTACGACATCAGTAGTAAGCCGATACCGGGCGAGACTTTCACCAATTTATACTGTTATTATCGATACGTGACGGTACCCCCTGTACATGGTTACGTTTTGTCAAAATCTGTCTTTTTTTCCGGAATTCGGCGGTTTCACCCAAGAAGGACCCATTTTACTTCCTTTTGCAGCCCTCTAGGGCTTTCCAGGGCTTTGTTACAGCCATTTTTGTGCATAAAAGTTCGGGTCCCCATTGATTTCAATGGGGTTCGTTGTCCGTACGATCGTTCGGGTTCCGTCCGGACCCGGACTTTGTCCCGAAGTTCGGACGGACCAGCAGAACCCGAACTTCCAGAGGTTCGCTCAACTCTACTGAACAGGCCAGAGGAAGAACCCACTTTGGCGGCTTAAGGCCTTTTTTTCTGTCTAAAACTGTTTTGCATTGGTACATGTCCCCCATGGCAGTGCATAGCTATTATTGTCATATTTAACCACTTTCAGAGCGGGCCATAGCCGAATGATGACTACAGCATGGTCGGTTTATTCTGGGAGGGCGTACAATGACGTCCTCCCAGAATCATGCTTCCGGGGAATGTCCATGACCATCGGCTCTAGACCCGGCATACCACAGAACGGGGTAAAGGGTCAATGACAGTGGCACCTGGGAATGTCGGCACCCCTGGGGCACACACCCAGGAATGTCTATGACAATTGGGTCCTCTGGACCTGGTGCGTCACAGAATGGGGTAAAGGGCCACATCAGTGATCATCCATGCCACATTCCTACCACATTAGTGTTCATCCATGCCACATCCATACCACATCAGTGCTCATCTATGCTACATCAGTGCCCATGCCACATCAGTGCTCACCCATACCATATCCACGCCACATCAGTGCTCATCTGTGCCACATCCATGCTACATCAGAGCTCCTCCATGGCACATCCATGCCACATCAGGGCTCATACGTGCCACATCAGTGATCATCCATGCCACATCAGTGCTCATCCATACCACATATGTGCTCATCCGTGCCTCATCCATGCCACACCAGTGCTCATACGTGCTACATCAGTGCTCAGCCATACCACATCTGTGCTCATCTGTGCCTCATCCATGCCACATCAGTGCTCATGTGTGCTACATCAGTGATCATCCATGCCACATCCATGTCACATCAGCCGCACCATCCCTGAACTCTTTAGAAGCAGCCAGCAGGACACACAGGCCTCATCCCAGGCCTCGGATGGAGGAGCGGCCTACAGATCCCCGTCACCAGACTACGCACACCAGGTGAGTGAAGCGGCACACAGGGCGCAGACCCCTCCGTTCCTCAGCCTGGCAAACCTTCACGCGGTAGCAGCTGACATTAAGGGGACTCTCACAGCAGCCATATCCGAACTTAAGTCTGACCTGTGCTCTGTTGCTGCCCGCCTGGAGTACGTGGAAATGGCGGCCTCGACACATGCGATCACCATTCAGCAGGTCCAGCAGGCAGTAAGCTCGCAGGCACAACATCTGCTCAACATGCACTGCCATATTGAGGATTTAGACAACAGTGGGAACCTCAGATTCAGGGGGGTCCCGGAGATGGTGGAGGGCCCCCAGCTCCAGCAGGCAGTATGGGCAATCTGTAACACCCTTCTCGGCAGACCGCCTGATGCCCCCATTGAACTGGAGAGATGCCACCGAACGTTGAGGCCCAGGGGCCAGGACACGACCTCCCCAGGGACATTGTGTGCTGTTTTGTAAGTTTGGCACAAAAAGAGGATATCTTAAGACATGCGCGCACCCAGGGACACCTACAGCATGAGGGCAGATTGTGCAGATATTCCAGGACTTGTCAGCCATCACATTGCAGCATAGGAGGGAGCTGTGCCCTCTGCTTGCAGCACTAAGGGAGCGCAACATAGTATATCGCTGGAAATTCCCTTTCTGCCTAGTAGCCACCTTAGGCAACAGATCGGCCATGCTGTGCACCCCGATGAACTTACCGGCGTTTTGTGATACCCTGAACCTGCCGCTGGTCTCTGTACCTGACTGGCTTAGCCCCTTCATGCAGCCTGAACTCTGGATCCCTCTTCAGCAGGAGGGCACTCCCCGATCTCGAAGGAACAGGCAGAGGCATCGGAGGTCCTCCTCGGGCTCCTCCCACGACAACCCAGACGCAATGTTCTCTGAGAGGCCTGCGAGAGCAAAACCATCACCTGCGAGATGGAAAACCGCCTGGTCTGGTATCTGTATACTTGCTCTTATTTATTTTTCTGCTTCCCTTCGCTTGACTCTCAATTTTGCTCTCTGATCCTCCCTACCAGGAATGACTTTAAAATTGATGTTGCTACTATCTCCACTGGGATTGTTTAAATGAGTTCAGCAGACCTTATAACGCACCCCTGAGGAACGTTTCTCATCTAAGTATGCTTAATATGGGAACATGCGGCTATGTGTAGCAAGTAGAACATACCACTAGCCTGGCCTTCTAAGGAGGTGCCTGGGGAGACGTAACCAGCCTGCCAACTTCTGGAACATCCTAGTGGGATAGGAGAGACACAGCTTACTCTAACATCTACCTACCCCTATCCACCAACTCCGGTGGCTGAGCCCTTTCATTGGACTCCCCTGAATTAGAGTTCTATGCCTCGGGTGCCTCATAACTTGGTACTACACTTAGCTGAATTTAACTTTTAATTCCTTTCCACACCCAGTAGAGTGCTGCACAAGGTCCTTTTAGCTATACTCACCTTCATTTCTTTTGTTCTTTTTGTTGGTGGAGGCATGGACCACGGACTCTTTAAGCCCCTTCCAATTGTGGGCCTGGATTGACCTGGCTGTGCTGGACCTCCGCTGCGGTGCAGGCACTGTTCAGCTGCACATAGCCTACACGGTGCAGCGGGGTGGACTGAGTGCCCCCGGGTCATGAAAGTGTCTATTTCTGTTAGTAATAATGTTGCATAATTTGTTCCTACTGTCTGTTCATGCCTTTATGCTATTTTTCTGACTGAATCTGGGGAAGTCCGGGTCCCGGGGGTCTCCCTGAACCGGAGGTGGAGGGACCCGGAGGGGGCCTGACTTTCGGGTCATAGTCACCTTCTGGGCCCTTCCCTGGGTCTAGGGACGCCAGCCGGGACCCCCGGGGAGAACACTGTTGTTAAAAGTTAGGGGAGAGATCCTCATTTTGGTGAGACGCACCTGTGCCCGGGTGAAGGGGTGGTGGTCGCCCAGCCGTCTGGGGGAGAACTTGATTGGCTCGGGGGGCGGATTCTCTCACTGTTAGAGTGATCACCCCTGGGGTTTCTCTTCACCTGCCCACCTCCCTTGGCCCTTCTGTTTCAGGGGGCCGGGGACAGGTTATTGTGTTTTCCCTTGACTGACTAGCAATAGTCAGCTTTGTCAAGCAAGTTGACATGTCTTATGGTTGTGGACTTGATACATTCCACTGTTTTCTGTGCTTGTCCACTTCCCGCCACTCCCGATGAGGGGCGCATAATGGCACCTACCGGAGAGGGTGGAGATGGGGCTGTGCCTGGGTGACTGGGGGGCGAGTGGCTTTGCGCTCTACTTTGGGCGGCAGGGGCCAGTCACTCCCTTGGACCAATTACTACTTTTCTATGTCCCCAGTGATTATTGATGTTGCCCGGGCCCCTGGGATTAGATCTTGATGGACCTCCACGGTGGGCTCCCCTTCTCACCCATTGAGATTTCTCCGGGGGAGAGGGGGACACCCTCCCTGGACCCCATTCCAGCCTAGGAATGTCGGCCCGCACTGATATGATCCTTTTTCAGGCTGTTTGTGTGTCTCTGAATGTTCTGGTTACTACTAGGTTTACTGCTAGCCTCTTCCCCCACACCTGGGTGGTAGGCCCCTGTTGGACCCATACCGGTTATCCCTCATTACCTTACCCCCTTGGGTGATCCAGCTGGTCTGCTCTCCCCTCCAGTTATTTACCCACACCTGGCTATTTGTGGGCACTAGTGCTCTCATAGACCTACCCTCTGAGCGCCCTTTCTCATCCTAACCCTTCCTTCCCCCCCTTTTTTTTCTCTTTTCCCTCTCCCTCCTCTGTTCTCCTTTGCTTTTCCTCCCTTTTCTGCCCTGGCAGCTCTCCCCTTCATTCATTGTAAAATGTCTGTTGCAACCCCGGTCAGGAGACACGCCCAGATGGCAAATTCCAAGCCATGTTCCATTCCCCTTTCGCTCAAAGTCCATTCCCTTAATGCACGGGGCTTAAACGTCCCTGAAAAGAGAAGCAGTGTCCTGGCAGAGGCAGCAAGACAAAAAGCCCAGATCCTGTTTTTGAAGGAAACTCATTTTAGGGAGGGCTCGGTCCCACGATTCTGGTCCCCTCACTATCCCAGCTCCTTTCACGCCCTTTGCCCATCCTCCAAATTCAAGGGCATCTCCATCCTCCTGGCCAAAAACAGCCACTTCATGGTCACTGACCAGTTGGCAGACAGGGAGGGCAGATACCTATTTATCAGAGGTACATGGCACGATAAACCGATCACGTTAGCCAACATATATTGCCCTAACGTGAAAAAAGTCCCGTTTATGAGGGAAGTTGTAGCCCAACTGGCTCTCTTTAAAATGGGGATTCTAATCTTAGGAGGTGATCTTAATATCCCCTTGGACCCTCTTGTGGACACCTCCACAGGAACATCCCTCCCATATTCAGCGTTGAGACAGATTAGACTCCAACTTGCATCTCTGGCCTTGCATGACACCTGGAGGACCCTGCACCCAAATGAGCGTGATTATACTTTTTACTCCGTGCTACACCGTAGATTTACAAGATTGGGCTACCTTTTTCATTTAAAAGTTTTTATTGAGTTTTTAGTACAACAACACATATCACTAAAAGAATCACAAGATCATCAATCACAATGGTAAAAGTAAGTAGATAAATCTCGGCCTCGCAAGGCCAAAAGTGTAACGGCACATATGGTAAGAAACAGAAACATTAACAGCTTGCAGGGGATAATAAGAAAAGAAAAAAAACACCCCCAACCCACCCCCCCACTAACTTTTTTAACTCGTCTTCTCCCACTTTGATGAGCCTCCAGGACCACCCCTAACAGGAACAAGCTGTGATCCGAGGAGTACCACATGTCGACTAACTACCGCACATAGAAGAGGGAGGAGGAAGAAAAAAAAAAGGAAAGGGGGGGAGGAATTACCCCCAGCGTTGTAATAAAAAAAAATGTCATTTGTCCAAATTTTCTGTAAGCCTATGAAGGAGAGAAAAACTATAGGAGCAAATTCCAGAGTCCAGAGAAAATGACATAACATAATCAGTAAGTTTGTACATTAGAGGTAATTGCGCTTGCTCCCGACCCCAGCCATGGGGTTTAAACAAGCTGAACATGCGCCCACATCATGTCGAAAACCAAAGTGAAGAGGAAGGCTTAACAAGACGGCGAAAGGAAAATAGGAAGAGAAGAGGTAAAGAAGAGCGAAGAGGAGAGTAAAGGGCACCAGGGAGTCAAATATAAGAAATGGGCAAATTTGGTTCATGAGGATACGTTTAGATAATTCTTCCAGGGATCCCAAATTAGATCAAATTTAGTTGGAGTCCAGGATGAAATTAGCAAGCTTCTCCTGTGTCATGATCCAGGAAACTTTTCTTTTAGCTTCAGTGAAGGAAACCAAAGGTCGTTTCCAAGCTCTGGCTATTGTAATTTTTGCTCCTAACAAGATGAAACTAACAAGCCTAAAGAGGGGATTGGAGAGACCGTCTGGTTTTACATTGAGGAGGGCCATTTATGGTCTCTGGGGGACTGCTTGCCCTGAGATCCTTCTTATTAAGTGGAACACTCTGTTCCAGAAGCCCCGGACACGTGGGCATTGCCACCAAATATGGATGTAGGAGCCCAGGAAAAAAAGACCAGAGGAGTTCGGAAACATAGCAGCCAATCTAGTAGGTACCAGATACCAACGTGTGAAAACCTTTAGGTTGGCCTCCCGAAGGGCAATGTTAACCAACCCCTTGAAGGATCTCTGGAACAGGGGCACCACCTATCTGCTCCCCAGATGACATCTAAGTCCTTTTCCCATTTACTAACGAAGAGGGGCTTGTCTGAGTGCTCCGTCGGAGATGCATAGACTAAAGAAATGCCTCCTTTTTGGTCCTTGAGCTCAGAGCACCATTTTTTGTATGGAGTGACACCAGTGGAATTGTTTCTGAGTTTCCAAAGGTAGGATAGGAAATTATGTATTTGTTGGAAACTAAATTTGGCATTTCCAATTTGTTAATGTAATATGATAGAGTGATAGGGCCCTTGGAGGTTAAAAAGTGACCTATGTGGTATAAACCTTTGTTTGTCCACCATTGAAAGGCCCGAATTTCGAGGCCTGGTGGAAATTGGGGTTTATTGAAAAGATGATTAAGGGGACAAAGATGTGAGATTAGATGAGGTGGTTTGAGAACAGAATCGCAGAGGGCTACGGAATGAGAGAGGGTTGGCGCCAGTATTGGGGGCATCAGCTTGCGGGGTGCCCCTATCAAGAAATCAATAGTGTTAAAAGGGACAGACTGCCTTTCTATCGAAATCCAATCAGGTTTAACCCCCCTCGCATATATAGCTGAAAATTGGGCTAATTGAGCGGCTTGAAAATATTTGAAGAGGTGTGGGAGTCCTAGACCGCCTTGGGTGCGTCTCCTATAAAGGACATTGGATTGACATCTATAGCCCTTCCGACCCCAAACAAATTGTATTATAAGTGACTGCAATTTTTGTAACTGATGTTTCAAAAGGGGAATTGGGAGAGATCTAAAGAAGTAAAGAATTCTAGGGAAAGAAAGGTCCTCAGATAGTTTCCGAAACAAGGGTGGGTAATTGACATCATACAACTGATTAATGTTGGCAGTCAAGTTGACCCCAAGGTACGGAATAAGGTTGGAGTTCCAAGAGAACTGATAAAGCTCTCTGAGCTTCTGGACTGTGGAAATCGATGATGAAATATTCAGGGCCGCAGATTTGGACCAATTAACATTAAGCCCAGATACCTTCCCAAAGTCTTGTAATAGGTGGATGACCTTGGGGGTAGAGGAGAGGGGTGAAGTGATAATTAGTAGTAGGTCATCCGCAAACAGAGCACATTTGTGCATCTTGGGTCCGCATTGTACTCCCCAGATATCAGGATCTTCCCTGATGGCAATTGCCAGGGATTCCATCGCTAAAGCAAAAATTAGGGGAGAAAGGGGGCACCCCTGTCTGGTACCCCTGGCTATACTGAAGGAATCCGAATAAAAACTTTGTAGTTTGACCTGCTTGCTAGGGTTGGAGTAAAGGGCTTCAATAGTCTGGAGAAATGTTGGGCCAAAGCCCCATCTAGTGAGGATCTCGAAAGGCATGTCCAATCAACTGTGTCGAAAGCTTTTTGAAGGTCCACTGAGAGTAAGTAACCTTCCTGGAGCGGGCCCCCATCCCATTTTGAGTTTAAAAGAGATATAATGTCCACTGCCCTGCGGATCTGATCCGGGCTCTGCCTACCCGGGATGAAGCCCACTTGATCTTTGTGAACATATTTACTTATGAACTTAGATATTCTATTGGCCAAGATTTTAGTCAGAATTTTTAGGTTGTTATTAATTAATGAGATAGGCCTGAAGTTACTAACATCTGAATGATCTTTCCCCGATTTGGGGGAAACCGAGACAAAGGCTGAATTGGACTCTTTCTGCAGCCTACACCCTGCTTGGAGAGAGTTGAAGTATTTTGCTAGGAAGGGGGCGATAATGGGACCAAAGGTTTTATAGTACCCCGTTGAGAATCCGTCTGGGCAGGGAGCGGAGCCCCTCTTCAGGTTTTTAATTACTCCAAGGATTTCCGCCACCGTGAACGGTTGCTGAAGAGAATCCCTATGTTCGGTAGAAAGTTTAGGGAGTGAGATCTTGTTTAGAAATGCGGCCAGAGAAGGAGAGGGTGCATTTATCCCCGACTCATAAAGTCTGGCGTAAAATTTTTGAAACGCAGACATTATCCATTGGGGGTTCTGAGTCAGTTCCCCCGACGTATCCCTAATCTTTGGGAATGAAAAGGAACGAAACCTAGGGGTCAACTTCTCTTTGTAGATAAAACTGGGCTCTAGACCAGGGGTCCTCAAACTATGGCCCTCCAGTTGTTCAGGAACTACAATTCCCATCATGCCTAGTCATGTCTGTGAATGTCAGAGTTTTACAATGCCTCATGGGATGTGTAGTTCCACAACAGCTGGAGGGCCGTGGTTTGAGGATCCCTGCTCTAGACCATTGAATTTGTCTTTCGGTTTTAGTGGTCAAGACAAGGTTCAAGGCTACCCTACCGACTCCAATTTTGCCTTCGATTGGGGTGTTGGGTTCTTCTTGTGGGATTTAGATAGGACAAGGAAGTCCCGTTCTAATTTCTCAATATCAGACTTCCTCTCCTTCCTGAGTTTGGCCAAAAGTTGGATAATCTTGCCTCTCATCACGCCTTTGTGAGCTGCCCAGAGTATCGAGGGTGACACTTCCCCGTTATTCAACTGGAAATATTCAATAAGTTCTCTCTCTAGCAACGTGCAATGAACCGGATTATTAAAGAGGGTTTTATTCAGGCGCCAGTGGGGTTTCCCCCTTTGGCCAAAGTTCGTTAAAACCTGTATAATAACTAAGGAATGATCCGAGAGGGGAGAGTCTCTAATGAAGGCTTTACGGATCAAGGGGATATCCCGGGCTAGAACAAAGATATGGTCTATCCTTGCTAAGCTTTGGTGGGGAGCAGAGTAATGTGTAAAATCCCTCGCCCTCGGGTTAAATTCCCTCCATGTATCAACAAGCCCTAAAGAGTAAAGAAGTTTAGCAAATTTAAGGCTATGTTTCGGAGGGCGTAGGAGACAGGGCTGACCTATTCCTGACTTATCAAGAAAATGATCTAGAGCAATATTTTGAATCTCCCCCATTATTACAGTCCCTTCTAGATGTGGTGAAAGAAGCTCAACCATTGTTTGGAGGAAATTTGTTTGGCCCTGGTTAGGGTAATAGGAAGTAAAAGTGTATATTGAGTCCCCCAAAGCCCCAGAAAGGAGTATGAACCTACCCTCCAGGTCCTTTATTTCTCTCTTAGGGGTAAACACTATATGTTTAGCTAATAAGATTCCCACACCTCTTGTCTTGTCTGGATCATTAGCCAAAAAGAATTGGGAGTATTTAGAATGAATGAACTTCGGGTTAAACTGCCCTGGGAAGTGGGTTTCTTGTAAAAGAAGCACATCAATATGCTGGGAATGAGCTAGTGTAAAGTGCTTTTTCCTCTTCATGGGAGAGTTAAGGCCTTGAACATTGTGCGTAGCGATTATCAGATTAGTTGGGGGGTCAGAGTTCGAGGCCAAATTGTACAAATAATAGTCTATGCAGCGCTGAGAGAGGACTTACCTGAGACCTTACTTGGTTAATTTGAGAATTGACCCTGGAACAGACTATGAAGATGAACCACCTTGTCTCGTCGCAAGCATAGCAGCCCTGGTGCCTGAGAGAGAGGAGAGTGGTTAAGACAGAAACAAACACAATAGGAGAAGTCAGAAAAAGGAACGCAATAACGTAGACAGGAAAGGAGTGGTGGAAACCTACCACCTGCTCCCTCCAAAACCTGACATTGAGGGTTTGAAACCACACCCCCAATCCCAGAGTAGGATAACAACCTATCTGCCTAAATGGCAGAAATACATCTGTCCGTGGGAATCCCGGCATGAGGTTCCCAGAGAGGTGCAGGACATTAGCCCCGGCCAGTGCCCAGACCCAAAACAAGAGAAATGTACCTAAATTTGAACAGAACCAAACAGGTTGATGAAAAACGAGAACACAAATATAGACCTTCGAGGAAGCCCCCCAAGGGGGAGTCCCCAACCGGGGGAGCCTGGGGGGGTGCCACACCCCCCTAGAGGGATCCCCCCCAACCTGCCCCAGACCAAGAGAACACATAAGCCCGTCAGTGAAACCCCAGGAATCAGCTGGGGAAACACCAACTAGAAGACTCTGCTCTCCTGAGATAGCCCCACCAAATGCAGGGCATCATCCCTCCGGGGTCACCACCCAAGGACCCGGTTGACCAGCCTAGCCCCAAGGAACACAGGCAGAGGAGAGTCCCCCTTGTATACTACCTAGACAGTAACAATAGGGTAATAAAACCGTAAAAACAGGAAAGTCTTAATACCTCAATTGCAAGAACCAACCCAAACTATTCTGGGCAGCCCTCCCCTCCGGCCCCCCACCAGCCCCAATAGGAGACAGGCAGATGGGCAAGGGGGGAGGGCCACACCCAGAATATAAATAAGCCAGAGCTCAGCTATATTTTCAATGAGTCACCAAAAAAGAGGGGGAAAGAAGGCACTTTGCTAAGTCAAAATTCAAATGCGACTAAGAGAAGGGAACAGCATTTCTAGGCTAAAATTTAGTAATCAGGGAGGGAGAGAGTTCTTGGTGTGCCTGGACTTTGAGTTTCACCAGAGCGGTGGTATTGGGCTCTGTGGAGAGGGGTGTTTGGAAGAACCTGCATTTTTATTTGACAGAGTGGAAGAAGAGTCCAGAGAAATAAGGTTGAGGCAAATTAAGAGGTGCTCCCCTTCCTGAAAGGAGGAAAAGCTGTAGGTTTTGCTTTTGTAGATGAAAGAAAGGCAGAAAGGGAAGGACCACTAATACTTGACGGACGACTTCAACAGGACTTCCAGCAAAGGCTTCAGGGATCTTATCTTTTGAATAGTAGAAGGGGATAAGTCAGCAAAGACTTGGGATGGGGTGTCCTAGAACCCTCATGATTTCCTCTTTAACACTGAAAAAATGTGGTTTCACTAATATTTCTCTGGGTAGACCGTCTGAGCGAGGGGGTTGGAGCGCTCTATGAACTCTATCGAGTTCCAAACGGTGTCCAGGGATGCCCGGTATCAATTCCTTGATTAATTCAGTAGTTGCTACACGGACATCTGTGATGGCTTCAGGGAGACCCCTAATCCGAAAATTGTATCACCTAGAGCGATTTTCTAGATCGTCTATTTTGGAAAGAGCAGTATCCAGCTGGTCTTGAAGCTCCTGGATCCTCGTTGTGTTCTGGTTCATTCTAGCAACCGCTTGGTCCATTTTGTGTTCAATTGCGTCGATCCTAGTCCCCAAGTTTTGGAGGTCAGCTTGAATAGCTGAGGTAATTTGCAAAGCTGTTTGAACCAATCCTTTAGAAAGCATCTTAGAGAAGACCTCCATCATCATCTGAAGGTCAGAATGAAGATTAGGAGATTGCGAGCCCAATTGACCAGCTAGAATGTTGCTCGAAGTCTAGTCCTTGAGAGGGGTTGTTATCAGTTCGTCAAGTGTCCTTTCCAAAAGCGAGACAGTGGATGCTGGAGAGAGTACCTGGACTGAAGATTGTGCTCCCGGTAGGGGCCCTGGGGAAGGGAATATAAGGGAGCCACCCTCTGACCCAGCTTCCATGACATCACCTCTGACCTCTGACTTTTGTGGAGCTCCTAAGGTCAAATTACCTGTTTTTGGGGCCGGGTTATTGAAGCCTGGCTGACGGGAGAGATCCCTTCTTACTGCCCCCAATTCCATAAGGTCAGTCTTTGAAAAAGGAGGATAGAAGTGGGGTCACCTATGTAAAAATGCACCACACCTAAAGTGAGACTTCTAGTTTGAGTGGTAAAAAAGGCCTTCCTGGGAAAGCATAGGAGAAACGCAGCAGAAAGGGAGTATTTTATATGATCTCACTAGGTGCTGGGCTGTTAGAAAAAAGTGAGCAATAAGGCGTTATTCAGAGCCTGATGTGATCAATCTGGTCTAGTTGGGGCTCTTCTTATTTGCAGGCTAGCCCTCTTGTCTTTGGGAGAATAGAGGGTCCCCTATAATATGAAGTAGGGGGGTAACAGTTTAAAAGAGCCGGGCAGCGCGCTCGTGCTCCGAGCTGAGGCGCGTGGGCCCAAGCCGCGGCCCTGGGTGAAAAGAGAGCCGGGCGCGATTATAGCGGCTGTGTGGGATCAACCCGCGGACTGCTGCGGGTAAGCAGCACCTGATCCCTCTCCCAGGGCCAGCTAGTATGTCGGCTGTGTCCCTCCTCACGCTTGTGGGAGCTTTCTTACCGCCGATGCGGACGATGGCGCTTAGGCCCAAGCCGCGGCCTCGTGTGAGGACGAGGCCGGGCATGAGCGATCCGGTTGTGCGGGAGCAACCCTCGGTCTTCTAGGGAAGCGTTCTGCCTGCGCCTTCTCCCAGGGTGGGTCCAGGAGGGGATCCAGGCGCTAATCCTAGCTGAAGGGGGTCTGGAAGGCCGGGAAGGAGCGGAGCTCTGGGCTTAAGTAGCCATCCTAGAAGCTCCGCACATGCGCACTCCTGGGTTACCTTTCTCTCTCGCAACCTGACCTCCCTTGCTTGTACCGTGCGACCATTGAGGCTATGACTCTCACCTTTCCGGAATGTGCTATCTCCACCAAGACCTGGAGGATGCATGCATCCTTCCTCTCAGACCTGGTGGACTTATCGACATTGAAGCAGGACATCACTGAATTCTTTGCATGTAATGACACACCTGATGTGCCCCCCTTGACACAATGGGAGGCACACAAGTGTATCATTTGGGGCTATCTTCTGGCCATCTCTGCCAGGAAAAAAGGGAATATAATGCCAAGATCGAGGAGCTCTCCACCAAAATTCATGCCCTTGAGAGGCAGCACAAACGCTCCTTAGCACTTCAGACCGTCCAGGAACTAGCGGACACTTTTGTCAGAGGAACTACACAAGCGAGCACGTTTCTGACATCTCTTATCACATAAACTATTCTATGAACAGGGCAACAAGCCTGGGTGCTTGCTTGCCCGGGCTGCCCAACAACGCCTGTTGTCGAATACTGTACATCATATCACTGATGCTCGGAGAAGACATCACCATAACAATGTGGACATTGCCCACCAATTCCAACAGTTTTACAGCCGACACTATGCCCTAGATTCGGATTGAAATGTTGTGGTCGCATCCTCCACGCTTGCTGACCTTATCAGGGAGTTTCTGCACTGGCATGGCCCCAAGGCCCTGCCGGAGCAGGAGGCTCGAGAGTTGGAGGCCCCCCTAACACCCGAGGAATTAGCAGCTGCCCTAAAGTCTATGAAGCCTGGAAAGAGCCTGAGAGGGATGGATTCCCAGTCCAATACTACAAATGCTTTCTGGACTTGCTCACCCCCAGGTTCCTACGGGCGTTCAACACCTTAGCCACCATTCCTCGTGACTCACAGAGACTGCTAGAAGCCTATGTGATGGTGATACCTAAGGAGGGGAAGCATCCGGCAAACTTCGCAAGTTACCAACCTATATCTCTGCTAAAGGTTGACGTGAAACTGTTCACTAAGATCCTGGCTACCCGACTCGCTTACCATTTGCCGGCCTGGGTGGGATTGGATCAGGTTGGCTTTGTCCCTGGCAGGGAAGCCAGGGACAACACCATTAAAGCCCTGAACCTGCATCACTGGCTCACTAGCTCAAAACAGGAGGGATTCTCTTTGGCCATGGACGCGAAGAAGGCTTTCGACAGGGTGGCCTGGGACTATATGGACGCAGTCCTGCTACATCTGGGATTGCGGACGCGTATGCGCTCATATGTCATGTCCCCATACCATATCCCAAGCGCCCGAGTCAGGATTAATGACCACCTGTCAGAAGCCTTCCCGGTCCGCAATGGCACTAGGCAGGCATGCCCTTTGTCCCCCCTGTTGTACATCCTTACATTGGAACCCCCTCCTCAGGTCCATTAGAGCCAACCAAAACATATCAGGTGTCAAGGTACGCGTTAGGGAATACAAAATCGCGGCCTTTGCCGGTGATGTCCTTCTCTTCCTTACGGCGCCAAATGCGTCCCTTCCCAACCTTCTGCCAGTCCTGGAACATTTTAAACTGATTTTCTAATCTGAAAATAAACTATTCGAAGTCCTTTGCCTTAAACGTCTCCCTTCCCCATGAGACTAAGCAACAATGCCAACAGAATATATTTCAAGTCGGTAGCAATGCACATGGTAAATGCTGCTAGACTGTGCATACCAGTGCAATGGCGCTCAACATCTCCGCCTACACTTTCTGAATGGCTCCATCACATGAACAGCATTGCGGTGGTTGAGGAGCTGATACACATATCCCCGGACAACATTACCAAATTCACTAGAACTTGGTATGTGTGGCTGGCATTTAGGTGCACCCAAACATACTCAGATCTAACATAGTTCCTCCAACAAATAGATGGTCATCTTTACCACGCCCCTTCATGCCACTCCATCGACAGCGAGTCTCCCCAGGATTGGGGGCCGTCGAGAACAGGAGAGAGCAGCTGGGAGCCCCCCCTTTTCCACCTTGGCTGAACCTCTTTTTTCTTTCCTTTCTCTCTGCCCTTCTCCCTTTTTCATCTTTTGCTTCTTGGCTACTCCCCCCCCCCCCACTATCCCCTCTAGCTATTCTAGAGTCTTCCTCCATGTGAGGATACAGCATATCGCTTTACAGCCTTATTTTATGGGCCTCGGGTCTGTTAGATCTGAGGGGGCTTTCATTGGAGAGTGCCACCTTATCTCCTCAGATAGTGGGATTGGCCCTAGGTCCACTGGTTTATAAATGCCCAGGAGCCGAGACCCGATGCAAAGCCTTGAATGTTCATGATATTTGCTGTTGACTGCATAACCTGACTATGCTTTGTAGAGCTGGTCTACCTATGTCTAAAACTTCATACTTGCCTTTTGTATGTAAAGCCTGAAATTCTTGTTTCTCAATAAAAATGATTTGTGGAAAAAAAAAAAAAGAAATTAAATGTGTAATTTACTGTATGTACCTAGAACACCTGATGATGCTTCATGCAATATGTGGTCAGGCTGTGTAAAACGCTTACACATGTGGTATCGACATACTCAGGAGGAGTAGCAGAATGTGTTTTGTGGTGTAGTTGCAAGTATGCCTATGCAGTGTGTGAGAAATAACTTGTTAATATGACGATTTTGTGAAAAAAAAAAAATCTTCATTTTGCAAAGAACTGTATGAAAAAAGTACAACTTCAAAAAACTCACTATGCCTTTTATTAAATACCTTGGAATGTCTACTTTACAAAAAGGGGTCATTTATACTTTCCTGGCTTGTTAATGTCTCAAGAAATTAGATAGGCCGTCAGTACATCAGGTGTGATCAATTTTCAGTGATTGGCACCATAGCCTGTAGACTCTATATCTTTCACAAAGACCAATTAATATACAATGATTTTGGTTATTTTTACCAAAGACATGTAGCAGTATAAATTATGGCCAAAATTTATGAAGAAAAATTACTCATTTGAAAAATTTTATAACAGAAACTAAGAAAATTGCATTTTTTTCCTTTATAGCGCAAAAAAAAAACTGTGGTAATTAAATACCACCAAAAGAAAGCTCTATTTGTGTGAAAAAAGGACAAACATTTCATATGGGTACAGTGTTGCATGACTGAGTAATTGTCATTCAAATGCTAACAGCTGAAAATCGGTCTGGTTAGGAAGGGGGTATAAGTGCCCTGTGGGCAAGTGGTTAAACATGGGCTCACAAGCTGGCCTCGAAAAAATTCTTCTGTCATATGATTTTCTACCTGTCCTGTAAGGAATGTATTAGTATGACTGCAAAGGCAGAAGGGTACTTGTTTAACTGACATTAACTATGAAACTTATAATGTTCATTTTCTAAAGGAGACTAGAATAATTAAAAAATAAAAAAATGCAATCCTAGCAAAAAAAAAAACAACAACTCTATGACACAGATCTAAGATAATACATTTTAAATGACAGAGCACATATTAAGAGGTGGCATAATGGCAAAATCATTATACATTTTTATATTAAAAACTTTAATCCAAGTTTTTTATGCAATTAAAAGGTTGTAAAGAGACCAGCACTTGATGAATGGAAGATATCTAAATGACCCAAGAGTAGAGTTGAGTGGACACCTGCATGTTCGTTTTCATGGAAAAGTTTGGTTTCAGTCCGAACTTGACCCCGGACCCCGAACCCCATTGAAATCAATGGGGACCCGAACTTTTGGGCACAAAAATGGCTGTAAAAACAGTCCTGGAAAGTGCTAGAGGGCTGCAAAAGGAAGAAAAGTGGGGGTAAGAGTAGGACAAGTGCCCTACAAAGAAATGGGGATAGGGAAATAACAATAATCTGTCCCTTACAGCAACAGCAGGAACCTGACCCTATAGAACTAGGAGATAATTTTAGAACAATAATCTGTCCCTTACAGCACCAGCAGGAACCTCTCCCTATAGCAGTCTGATATGATTTTAGAACAATAATTTGTCCCTTACAGCAACAGTAGGTACCTCTCCTTATAGCAGTTTGATATGATTTTAGAACAATAATCTGTCCCTTAGAGCAACAGCAGGAACCTCTCCCTATAGCAGTTTAGTATGATTTTAGAACAATAATCTGTCCCTTACAACACCAGCAGGAACCTCTCCCTATAGCAGTTTGGTAAGATTTTAGAACAATAATCTGTCCCTTACAGCACCAGCAGGAACCTCTCCCTATAGCAGTTTGATATGATTTTAGAACAATAATCTGTCCCTTACAGCACCAGCAGGAACCTCTCCCTATAGCAATTTGATATGATTTTAGAACAATAATCTGTCCCTTACAGCACCAGCAGGAACCTGACCCTATAGCAGTAGGAGATGATTTTAGAACAATAATCTGACCCTTACAGCAACAGCAGGAACCTGACCCTATAGAACTAGGAGATGATTTTAGAACAATAATCTGTCCCTTACAGCAACAGCAGGAACCTCACCCTATAGCAGTAGGAGATGATTTTAGAACAATAATCTGTCCCTCACAGCAACAGCAGGAACCTGACCCTATAGAACTAGGAGATGATTTTAGTACAATAATCTGTCCCTTACAGCAACAGCAGGAACCTGACCCTATAGAACTAGGATATGATTTTAGAACAATAATCTGTCCCTTACAGCAACAGTAGCAACCTGACCCTATAGAACTAGGAGATGATTTTAGAACAATAATCTGTCCATCTAAGCAGTAGACTCTAACTAGTCCAACCAGATTGTTCTGTAATGCAGGATGAGATGCTATTAGATCTGCAATCTGTCCCTAAAAGCAGTAGTAGTAGTAATCTCTACCTAGTCCACAATTAGATCGTTCTGTAATGCAAGATGAGATGTTATTAGATCTGCAATCTGTCCCTCACAGCACCAGCAGCATCCTCTCCCTACACTAGACTGAGAGCATATGACATGCAGCACTACGTGACTCCAGCTCATACAGCGGCTGGGTCACATGATGCACTGGCCAATCACAGCCATGCCATTAGTAGGCATGGCTGTGATGGCTTCTAAGGGCAAACCAGCGAAACGCTTGTTGATTGGCTGCTCTGCAGCTATTCAACAAGCAGGAAAAAAATACCAGAACCCAGAACCCGAACCCGACCTTTTTTCAAAAGTTCGGGTTCGGGTTTGGGTCCCGAACACCGCAAAGTTCGGTACGAACCCAAACTTTACAGTTCGGGTTCGCTCAACTCTACCAAAGAGGCATCATTTTTGACAGGAATTTGCATACCATATCCAGCCCTAATGTAGGCAGCCTGTCAACATCTTTGACAGGCTGTGGCTGGCTGGTACTGAATGTTGTAAGGAGTGGTAACTAGAGTTGAGCGGACACCTGGATGTTCTGGTTTGGCGGGTTCGGCCGAACTTCGCAAAAAAGTTTGAGTTCGGGCCCGAACTTGACCCCAAACCCCGAAACACATTGAAGTCAATGGTGACCCAAACTTTTGGGCACTAAAATGGCTCTAAAAACATCCTGGAAAGGGCTAGAGGGCTGCTAAAGGAAGCAAAATGGGGGTAAAAGTAGGACAAGTGCCCTGCAAACAAATGTGGATAGGGAAATAACTTAAAATCACATAAAAAAAAAATAAAAAATGGAGGAGGAGGTGGATGTGGAGTAGGAGGTTGAGGAGGACTTTTGGGCACAGTTCCTCCTCCTCCTCATCATCCTTGTCCTCCTCATCCTCCAGAACTGTGCCCTGGCTTGAAAATGTTTTACCTGGCCTATGCTGGTGCAGGAACCCATGCTCCGAGCCACTTGTGAATGACTGGCCTGATAACCGTGGAAATGACCCCTCTTCCTCCTCCTCTTCCTCCTGTGCCACACCCTCTTCCATTATCGCCCAAAGTGTTTTTTCAAGGAGATATAGAAGTGGGATAGTAACGCTGAGAACAGTGTCATCGGCACTGGCCATGTTGGTGGAGTACTCGAAACACCGCAATATGGTACACAGGTCTCGCATGGAGGCCCACTCGTTGGTGGTGAAGTGGTGCTGTTCCGCAGAGCGACTGACCCATGCGTGCTGCAGCTGAAACTCCACTATTAGGGGAGGTGAGGCAGGCCTGCTCATCTAGCACCATGCTTTTATCTTCTGATTGGAATTCCATATCGTTTGTCATTCGTTTTTACCATGTAAGTGCGATTCTTTTAATAAATTGATACTAGACAACAGTATTACACTATGTGGGGATTTATATCTTCACTGAGGTATCTTGTAATTGGATTTAACCTGTGGACCTCGGAGCCCTTCAGGATTACACATCGTATGGTTTTGGAATGCTGCCCGATGCAGATGTGCCATCACTGGTTTACTGAGTTCCATTGGTGATGCTCCAGATGATTATCTTCATATGCGCATATGCATTTTACATTTGGTAAGAGTACCTTAACATAGGTTGTGAAGGTGCACAGTGCATGCGGGTGCATTACAATCTATTGGAGTGCCATCCATATATACCTTTTTCACGAGTGGTGAAGGACTTTCAGAGAACTTTACACAACCCTGTCACGGATTTATTTATTGCACATTGTATGGAGAGACTATGATTGATTTTTTTGGTTTGCTCCTTTTACTGAACTTATTGCACTATTTATTGGTTTCCACAAACCACTTGGTTATGTCATTATTAGCGCTGTACTTTTGTTATTTATGAAACTCCACTATTGCCTGCTGCTGCTCGTACAGTTTCTCCAGCATGTGCAAGGTGGAGTTCCAAATTGTGGGCACGTCGCATAGGAGGCAGTGAGCGGGAAGGCCGAAGTTTCGCTGCAGTGCGGACAGGCGAGCAGCAGCAGGGTGAGAACGCCGAAAGCGCGCACAGACGGCCCACACTTTCTGCAGCAGCTCTTTCATATCTGGGTAGCTTTATAGAAATTTTTGCACCACCAAATTCAGCACATGTGCCAGGCAAGGGATGTGCGTCAAACCGGCTAGGCCCAGAGCTGCTACGAGATTTCGCCCATTATCGCACACCACCAGGCGGGCTTGAGGCTCAGTGGCAACAACAACTCATCGGTCTGTACCAGGGGTTATGTGGACCTTGCCACAGATGGCGTGGCGCAGTGCACACTTGATCTTGTCCCCGACTTGTTTGTGCAGGGAAGGGATGGCTCGCCTGGAAAAGTAGTGGCGGCTGGGAATCACGTACTGTGGGACAGCCCCCGCCATCAGGTTTTTAAAACTGTCCGTGTCCACCAGACAAAATGACAGCATTTCAAAGGCCAGGAATTTTGAAATGCTGACATTCAGGGCCAGGGATCGCGAGCGGGTAGGGGGGTACTTCCTCTTTCTCTCCAGTGTTTGGGAGATGGACAGCTGTAAGCTTCCATGGGACCGTGTGGAAATGCTTGGGGACGGTGGTGGACATGGTGGTGTTGCTGTCACATCATCTGTTTGCTGGGTGGCAGGTGACACTGGCACTGTAGAGGTGGAGGAAGAGGCTGAGGCAGCAGCAGAAGAGGAAGTAGGAGGAGGCCGAGACCTTTCTTGGATTTTGAGGTGCTTATTCCACTGCAGCTCATGCTTTGCATGTAGATGCCTGGTCATGCAGATTGTGCTCAGGTTTAGAACATTTATGCCTTGCTTCAGGCTCTGATTACACAGCGTGCAAACCACTCGTGTCTTGTCGTCAGCACATTGTCTGAAGAACTGCCATGCCTGGGAAATCCTTTGAGCTGCCTTTGGTTTGCTAGGTCCCTGGGTGTGGTGGGTAGTGCCAGGCGTACTGTCTAGGGGACGGTCGCTCCGCTTTTGCAACCTGCTTCCTCTTTTGCTGTGCTGGTGCCTCTGTGCGACCTCCACCTCTTCCTCCAAACTGCACACGTCACTCGCATGACCTTCATTCCATGTGGGGTCTAGGACCTCATCATCCTCCACATCATCTTCCACCCACTCTTCATCATTGCCCTCCTTGTCAGTCTGCACACTGTAAAAAGCCGCAGTAGTTGGCACCTGTATTTCGTCATCATCAGGGACGTTCTGCATTGGTGTTTCCATGTCCTCATCCTGAAACAGAAGTGGTTGGGCATCGGTGAACTCAATGTTTTCCACTTCTAGGGCAGGGCTATGTGGATGGCCCACGGAAAGCATACCAGCAGAGTCATTAAAAAGCATAAGAGGCTGCTGCTTGACTTGGGGATCAGACTACTTGGCTGATTTACAAGGGGCTGAGGTGAAAGACAGATGGTCATGGGGTTCAGGTGCCAACTCTGAGCTTTCAGCAAGGGACCGGGTGGGAGACAATGTGAAGGAACTGGAGGCATTGTCAGCCACCCAATCTACTATCGCCTTTACTTGTTCTGGCCTCACCATTTGTTGAGCGGCATTCGGGCCTACCGTATAACGTTGAAGGTTCTGTCGGCTACTCGCACCTGAGGAAGCTGTTTCACTTGTCGACGTCCTCTCCTTGCAACAGGGGCTTCACCAACACCACCAACAACAGCAGCACCAGCAGCACCACATCATGACCACGTCCCTTATTTGACGCTCTCCTCATTCTGGACGCAAATGTACTATTTAGCACAAATTTATAAATGTAGTATTTTGAATATTTTTTTTTTAAACCAGCAATGTAGACGCACTTTTTATTTTTGTGCAAGAAATGCACCGCTGGCATTAGTATTTAGAATATATTTTTTTAAACCAGCAATTTAGGCGCACTTTTTATTTTTGAGCAAGAAATGCACGGCTGGCCGCAAATGTAATATTTAGAATATTTTTTTTTAAACCAGCAATGTAGATGCACTTTTTATTTTTGTGCAAGAAATGCACCGCTGGCCGCAAATGTAGTATTTAGAATATGTTTTTTAAACCAGCAATGTAGACGCACTTTTTATTTTTGTGCAAGAAATGCACTGCTGGTCGCAAATGTAGTATTTTGAATATTTTCTTTTCAAACCAGCAATGTAGATGCACTTTTTATTTTTGTGCAAGAAATGCCCAGCAAGGTGCAAATGTACTATGTAGCACTATTTTTTTTAAAACCAGCAATGTCGACGCACTTTTTAATTTTGTGCAAGAAATGCACAGAAAGGTGCAAATGTACTATGTAGCACTATTTATTATTCTTTTTTTTAAAACCAGCAATGTAGACGCACTTTTTATTTTTGTGCAAGAAATGCACCTCTGGCATTAGTATTTAGAATATATATTTTTTTTAAACCAGCAATGTAGACGCACTTTTTATTTTTGTGCAAGAAATGCACCGCTGGCCACAAATGTAGTATTTAGAATATTTTTTTTTAAACCAGCAATGTAGACACACTTTTTATTTTTGTGCAAGAAATGCACCGCTGGCCTCAAATGTAGTATTAAGAATATTTTTTTTTAAACCAGCAATTTAGACGCACTTTTTATTTTTGTGCAAGAAATGCACCCCTGGCCGCAAATGTACTATTTAGAATGTTTTTTGAAAACCAGCAATGTAGACACACTTTTTATTTTTGTGCAAGAAATACACTGCTGGCCGCAAATGTAGTATTTAGAATATTTTTTTTTAAACCAGCAATGTAGACGCACTTTTTATTTTTGTGCAAGAAATGCACTGCTGGCTGCAAATGTAGTATTTCAAATATTTTTTTTTTTAAACCAGCAATGTAGATGCACTTTTTATTTTTGTGCAAGAAATGCACCGCTGGCCGCAAATGTAGTATTTAGAATATTTTTTTTTTAAACCAGCAATGTAGACGCACTTTTTATTTTTGTGCAAGAAATGCACCACTGGCCACAAATGTATTATTTAGAATATTTTTTTTTTAAACCAGCAATGTAGATGCACTTTTTAATTCTGTGCAAGAAATGCCCCGCTGGCCGCAAATGTAACATTTTGCACAAAAAAAAAAAAAAAAATTTTTCTAACTGCAATGTAAAAGCAGTATTTAAATATGCCAAAATGTTGCCAACTGAACTAACAGAACACAATTAAAGTAGTGTCCCTGACACACAAGCAGTTGCAAGTGCACTGCACTTGCAAAAATGGCTGCAAACGCCCACCTAACAAACAGAAAAATTGCTTAGGTTTTATATGAAGCACTTTGCTTAGCAAACAAAATGTACTCTAGCAAACAAAAATGTCCTCTAGCACCCACCCACCAATAAATCGCTGTTTTTAACAGATTTTCTAAAGCTAATCTGTCCCTCACAGCAGCAGCAGCATCCTCTCCCTACACTAGTATAAGATGATTTTCTAAAGCTAATCTGTCCCTCACAACAGCAGCACCAGCCTCTCCCTACACTAGTAAGAGATGATTTTCTAAAGCTAATCTGTCCCTCACAGCAGCAGCACCATCCTCTCCCTACACTAGTATGAGATGATGTGACATGCAGTACTACGTGACTCCAGCTTATATAGAGGCTGGGTCACATGATGCACTGGCCAATCACAGCCATGCCATTAGTAGGCATGGATGCGATGGCTTCTAAGGGCAAACAAGTGAAACACTTGTTGATTGGCTACCCAAAAAGGCGCGAAAAAATACCCAAACCCCGAACCCGGACTTTTTCTCAAATGTCCGGGTTCGGGACACGGACACCCTAAAGTCCGGTACAAACCCGAACTTTACAGTTCAACTCTAGTGGTAACCCAAGTTTAGGGACTTGTGTGTTCAGGGACAAAGGGAGGTACACAGTGTGACCTAGACCCATGTGCAAGGGACCTAATGCCTGGAAAAAAATACATTGTGCTTGTGGTTCTATTTGTTCCAGTACACAGTTGCAGCAAATGTTTCCATAAAGAATTATCATGTTTGCTTTGTGTCACTGTTTATTCAAATTTTAGGTAAATTCTGAGCAGTGAAAGGGGACCCAGATTATGAGATGCACTTTTATGGTGTGCAACCAAAAGGATTTTTTCAGTAATTTTAAGATTTGAACATTGAGGAAAAAAGGTGCATAGTCCACCTAGAAAGGTGCAATATAAACAAATTAACACATTTTGTAAAGGACATAATCAAACTATACTTCATGAATTGGTTGGAAATCATAACAAACATGCCATTGTATTGAGGTTTTTTGCTATATTTTCAGTTTAAATATAGTTTCTGATTATTTATTTATGTGCATTTAAAATTGTTGGGCTACTAGTTCTGATATTTAACAAACTTTCATGGCATATTAGATTAACCACTTCTAAAAATATTCCTCATCTGGTTTGCTACCCAACCTACTTTAAATGCATTTGTAGCATGAAATACTTAACTGTAACTGAAAACAAACTATGTCTCAGCCTCACCACATGCGTGTAGCTCACAAAAACACTTAACTAGGCTGATTTGATATGAACAAGAACCTTCTTGTTAAGGTGCTGAAAAATTTTAATGAAACAAAGTCATGAATTATTCTCACATGTGTGATAAAGTCTAATCTGTCATGAGCACAAAAATATGCAGACATTTTCAGCCAACATTAAAAGTAGGTTACTGAAAAGCACTGATTTTCTATTTCCACATTAGTTATTAAAATATGCATTTTGGAGGATTCTTTAAAGTGTAAATTGCTTTAGAGATAAGTGAATAATAGAGAAATTTGGATAGTTATTTTAACTGCTGTGCATTTTAAAGGGCCTGTGTTGTTTTTAAGGGGAAAGAAATGTATTGGTTTGTGGGTAGGAATGAAGCATTTGTTAATTCAAAATAATAAAGAGAGATACTATTCACCCTTCAGTGTAATCTCTTTGCAGCCAAAACTTTAAATTGATAACATATTCTCTAATAAATATAACAACAGCTTAGTCTATACTACCTGAAACAATATAAATTGTCCTGTTGGTCCATTTTCTGGTTGTGCTGAGAACTCAACCTACTCTTCTCCAATGATTAGAATTATGCTGACATGCCCCCCCTCCCCCCACACACACAGCCATTCACTGGGAAGAGAAATGTACTGCTGCTTCTCTTCCCCAGCTGTCTAAGATCCTCATGCACCTGAAAAACAGAAGTTATTTGTTTATATATAATACGTATATGGATATCACATTTGGCCACGTATATAAGTAAGAGTTTTTTTTCATTGGGATAGCATGCATGGATATATTTTTTATTGATTTAAATTTTTTGGTGTTTTATGATTGCATTCTAATTAGAAGGGAGAAGCAATGCACTATTGATATATAGTATATACATTTATTTGTTTGAGCTGGTGATAAAACAGGCGTGTGAGCAGCTTTACCAAAGTTTGGATCTATTTAAAGTGATCAGAGCAGTATGGGGATGCAATTAAATAATCCTGAGAAATGAGAATGTTTGCTTGCTTGGAACCGGTAACGTTGATCAAACCTAGAGTTAAGCTTTAAACACAAACTTGTATAATGTGTTCAGGTGTCTGTATCCCCACTGGTCCAGTGGATTTAGCTTTCTCTCAACTCTCAACTGAATCTAGATAAACATGGCTTGTATGCATGAAAACAGAAAGAAAAACCAGAGGGAGCCTTTATCGGAGTGTAGAGTGTTGAAAACAGCTATTAGGTAATGAATAAATGTTGCAATCACATGTAATGGAGGAAATGTTAGCTTGTCATTGCTGGAGGTCTTGACATCTCTAGCAGAGATCAGTAGGCAAGCAGTTGGTGTTGTGCAGAGATCAGCCGGGAAGCTGCTAGGTGGTGAGTGATGAGCGAAGAAGCCAGCGGCGTGGCGTGCATCGGCATCTGGACAACAAATGAAAATGAGCTGCTCCAGGTGTAAATGGTGAAAGAGAAATCAGACAAACCTAGTGCGGGTCCAGTCCGTGATCCAGGAGGCAATTGACAGGTTTCACAAACGACATGTTCACTTAGTCATAACCTACCTAGGTTATGACTAAGCGAACATGTCGTTTGTGAAACGCGTCAATCTTCGCCAGTCCGCTGTTTGATGTCTGCACTTTTTCTGTAAACATTTTTCATCACTGGATAGATTTATAATAAATCAGTCATTGTATTCAGCTTAACCTGTGTGCGGTCAACTTCCTTTGCTCTACAATTGCATCGGCATTGTCCTGGTCCTGGGTGTCCTTGGCTTGTTTGGAACTCATCTGACATGCAGAGTTCACCCAGGAAGCTGCTGAGTAGATTATCGATATCCTCAACTGGCTTGGCTAACTCAGCCGGGATGAGGTAATGATGTCACTCCGTAAGAGGGCATGGTTACGTGTTTTGGGACTCTGCCCGTTTGTCAAACCATAAAGAAAGAGGGAGTGCTCTCTAGTGCCTGATTTTATAGGGAAGATGGGTGGGAGTGTGGGGGGTGGCTCCTCCCTCATAATCAAATTAGCTGATATCTCATGGAGCCAAGTTAAATGAGAAGTGTGGGTAGGTAAGTTGTCATGTGTGCTTAAAAAACTGTCAAGTGATGGGGGTCGTGGCTGGTCACTGACAGAGATGGACATCTGATCACCCAGCTCTGCTTGGCCCGAGACTCCCAGCGACAATAGTGCAAAAGCCAGCACAGGAGTTCCCCTCATATCCACCTCAGATGGATCCCACTATCATCCACCACATCTGTGAAGACTCTTGGGCTTACAGCTAGACAGCCATGGACCCGAGGCCACCTGGACAGAGATGGAATCTTCCGAGGCAAGACCGCTGGATCACCGGCCCCAATCTGCCGCCATCCGTGCTCCGAGAGGCCAGGGGAGCACTCACACCACTGGGTACGGCATCCCCACTTCTGCCTCACTCCACCGAGCTGCATATTAACTATGATTTGCAAAGACAGAGCGAGGATTAGCCACACGATCAGCTCCTCACTGTAATAGCTGCCGCCATTTTAAGGCCTAACTACCAACGCAGCATCGCGGCAACCAGCCTCAATTTACACAGTGGTGAGCTGCATAGAAGAGGTCTTGCGGGACATTGACATTATCACCCACAAGAGGAGAACACTAGCACCTGCCTCAAGAGTAGTGGCAGTCCCCAGAGTGCAACATTAAGTCCTGGCTCTCCCGGACCACCCGCCATCTTAACATACTGCACAGCAGTATTTGCGGCCCCATCATCATCATTCACTTAATGCTCCAGTCTGCCAAAGGCATCCTAAGCCACCTCCAGTACCGCAAAGGAGCCACACTAGAGTGATTACTAAAACACTCTCCAGCGATTAGGTGGGGGTCTATGGGGTCCTTACTAATCGAGGCCCTGGTCTCGGCCTACCTAATGCAGCAGCACAGCAGCCAGCCTCAATTTAAACAGCAGCGAGCTAAAAAGAAGGGGTCTTGAGGGACATTAACATTATCCCCCACGAGAGGAGATCATTGGTATCCACCTCATGAGCAGAAATTGCCCCAAAAGTGCAGCATTGAGTCCCAGCTCTCATGGACTAGCCCCCATCTTAACACACTGCACAGCAGCCTCTGAGGCCCCATCATCATCCACTAAATTCACCAGCCTGCCACGGACATCCTAGGCCACCTCAAATACCGCAAAGGAACCACAGTAGAGTGGTTACTAACACTCTATACCTACATTTAGGTGGAGGTTCCGTGGGGTCCTTCCTAATCGAGGCCCCAGTCTCGGCCTACCTGTTTTCTAGACCTAGTTCATCTCATTCTCTCACGGAGGTAAGTAATAAAGAAAGTCTACAGTGCAGTGGCATGCCCAAATCTAATCCCTGTAAAAAAGGATTAAACAAACACATTACGGATTTCTTCCCTAAAGAAAACATGCTGCAGTCCCCCAAAGGACCAAACTCAGTTCCACCTCCTGCACCCTCGCCCTCCAAAGTCCCACTTTACAAGAGACAGCACTGGGATGGAGAGCAGGATAGTTCAGGCTCCCATGACTCCCTAGTGGACCTCCCCACCAGCGACCAACCAGCGTCAGAACACACGTTAAAAATGATGCTCCTCTCACTTCAAAAAGATTTAAGAAACAAACTTTGATCATCCCTGACAATGCTACAATCCAGAGTTGAACAAGTGGAAGGCCGTACTGATGTTCTCGAAAGGCAAGCCACAGACCAGGCTTCTAAACTGATGGAGGCGTCAGATGCGTTCAACTAACATGCGGAAAGTATTCATAACTAGAGTTGAGCGAACCTCTGGAAGTTCGGGTTCTGCTGGTCCGGCCGAACTTCGGGACAAAGTCCGGGTTCGGGTCCGGACAGAACCCGAATGATCGCATGGACCCCGAACCCCATTGAAATCAATGGGGACCCGAACTTTTAGGCACAAAAATGGCTGTGACAAAGTCCTGGAAAGCCCTAGAGGGCTGCAAAAGGAAGTAAAATGGGGATAGGGAAAATAAATTAAAATCAAATAAAAAAATGGGAAGGGGGTGGATGTGGAGTAGGAGCCTAGAGGTTGACTAGGCCGTGACCGTGGCAGTGTAGGTGGAAGTGGCGGTGGTAGAGGAGTAGGAGGAGGTAGCCAAGATGGTATTTTTTTTTGTATTGAGGCCTATTCAAAAAAACAAGTATATGAATGGCTGTGTGAGTCCGGTCTAAATGTTTATTCTGCACAAGGTACAGACAAGTCTTGTGGGATCCATGCCTGATTCATTTTAATAAAGGTTAGCTTGTCCACGTTGGATGTGGACAAACGGCTCCGCTAAACACACGTTCCGACAATACACTGGCTGCAGGGCAGGCCAGCACCTCCAAGGCATAAAGGGCAAGCTCAGGCCATGTGGCCAATTTGGAGACCCAGAAGTTGAATGGGGCAGACCCATCAGTCAGTACGTGTAGGCGTGTGCACACATACTCTTGCACCATGTTGCTGAAATGCTGCCTCCTGCTAAGACTTTGTCTATCGGCTGGTTATGCTGTTTGTTGTGGCGGGCTGCTGACAAATACCGACTTTACACCGTTTCGAAACAGTCGTCGGGCGGTGTTGTTTGTCGTATTGGTCGGCTATCTGTTTCAGAATCGTCCTCCGTCGTAAAGTCGTTGTACCACGTTCTCATACACACGTGTGCGGATGTGCATGACTGACTACCCAGACGGGGTAAGTTGAAGACCCAGAGGTTTAACCGGTGTACCGGACTCGAACGGGAAATACGGAACCTCCACGACCGGACGGGACGTCGGTCACATAACAGCCTTGCACACAAATCGCCTCGGCAAACAGGTGTAGGTTGCACCTGT
>BLSH010123045.1:182816-209227 GCA_018402905.1 Glandirana rugosa | reverse complement strand
ACAACGACATTCACTGTGTAATAACAAGTTTTTAGTAGAGGATCAAGATTTCCCTCTCAAAAACTAGGAGATGATTTTTGAACAATAATGTGTCACTTACAGCAACAGGTGGCCCTATAGGAGTAGGCAATGATTTTTGAACAATAATCTGTCCCTCTAAGCAGAAGCCTCTTCCTAGTGCAGTCAGATCGCTCAAAGCAGCAGTATGTGAAATCTCAAATTACTCCCACAATCTGATCGTTGTGTACGATTGCACAATCTGATCGTTGTGTACGATCGTAACGATCGTTGTGTTAGGCAGGGTTTGATCTGCAATGTGTCACTCAAAGCAGCAGTATGTGAAATCTCAAATTACTCCAACAATCTGATCGTTGTGCACAATCGTAGCGATCGTTGTGTTATGCAGAGTTTGATCTGCAATCTGCAACTCAAAGCAGCAGTATGTGAAATCTCAAATTTCTGCTATCTGTCCCTCAGAGCAACAGCAGTAGTAATTTTAGGATGCAGGATCAGATGTTAAAATGTCTGCAATCTCTCCCTCACAAAAACGCCGGCAGCTTCCTCTCCCTATACTAACCCAAGAGCATGTGACATGCAGCACTGTGACTCCAGCTTATAAAGAGGCTGGGTCACATGATGCACTGGCCAATCACAGCCATGCCATTAGTAGGCATGGCTGTGATGGCTTCTAAGGGCAAACCAGTGAAACGTTTGTTGATTGGCTGCCCTCACATGCGTGATCAACTACCAGAACCCAGAACCCGAACCCAAACGTTTTTTGAAATGTCAGTGTTCGGGTCCGGGTCCCAGACACCCGAAAGTTCGGTACGGACCCGAACGTTACAGTCCGGGTTCGCTCAACACTACTATCAACATAACATCCCTAAATGTTAAAGGCCTCAATTCACCCTTTAAATGACAACTTTTTTTGGAAAAGGGCATTAAACAGTAAGGCCGATATTATTTGTGCCCAAGAAACACATTTCGCAGCATCAAAACTGCCCAGATGTAATCATAAACAATTCCCACAGTGCTTTATGTGAAACGCAACTAAGAAAAAAGCAGGAGTGTTAATAGCCATACGCTCCACAGTAACCTTTAAATTATTATATTCTGAGATTGATCCCTTAGGCAGATACATTATCTTACATGCCACCTTTAGTGACCGAATATTGACTCTGGTAAACCTTTACACCCCTAACACCTGTCAAGCACAGTTCTATCAATGGTCACAGAAAAGCTAGCTCCCTTTAGACAACATTCCCTCATCATATGTGGGGATTTTAATCAAATAGTTGATTCGGCACTGGACTCTTCCAATCCTTCTTGGAAAAAGTCCACGGCCATGTCAAACTTTCTCTCAGCGAAAGATCTTTATGATGTATGGCGATGTTTACATGACACTGAAAAGGACTTCACCTTCTATTCGCACACTCATAACGCCTACTCCAGGATCAATATGTTTCTTGTAGACAAAATCACCCTGCAAATCCATCCAAGACGCAAAAATTGCCAATTTCAATCAAAGTGTTTCCCATAGACCACACGACAGTGGGCAAACGGTGGAAACTTAATACCTCCCAATTGACTAACCCAAAATACCAGAAGCATGTTGAATCCGCCATTACAGAATGTTTTCAACATAATTCTGTAACCTGTCCTTTTACCTGTTGGAATGCCCACAAGGCAGTTATGAAAGGTCTCCTTATGAAAAACCGTAATGCTACCACCTCCAAATTGTTGGACCAGATTAACACTCTTGGAAAAGCACATAAAGCAAATCCGAGTTCAACATTGGGGAACGATCTGAGGGAACTGAGAAAGGCCCTAGGTGACCACCTTCACTCAAACTTTGATCTAGCCCTGATCTAGCCCTGAAAAAACTACAATTAAACTTCTGTGCCCACCATAATATGCCAGGGGCCTGCCTTGCAAAGCAACTTAAAAAGACACTTAGTTCAAGCGAAAATTCACTTTCTTTTTTTTTTTACTTTTTAAAGAATTTTTATTGGGTATTTAAAGTTAACATAGAGATTACATGTTCATGTGTTAAGTAGGTTGTTTACACATGTGTATTATCTATGAAATACAGATGGTAATGAAGCGTACACATTGAAGTCCACCAGTGGCACATAACAACAAGGGCCAGGGATGTTGCCGGGTTGGAGAGGATGAGAATGATGTCATCGGCGAATAAATTTATTTTATGCTCCTGTTTATCAATTTGTAGTCCGGTGATATTATGTGTTGATCGAATTTTTTCAACTAGGGGTTCAATTGCTAAGTTAAAAATGAGGGGGGAGAGGGGGCATCCTTATTAGAGTGGGCAGGAGGTCGATTAGTCTGAATGCAATTACTTTGGCATAGAGCTTAGTGTCATGGTTAAGTAAGGAGATGGGACGGAAATTTTGGGGGGTGTTTGGCTCCTTCCCTGGCTTCGGCAAGGTAATAATTGTTGCTTTTAGCATTTCTGCAGGTAGAGAGGCCGAGGAGGCAGCTTCATTGAATAGATTTGTTAAGTGTTTCTTGAGGATATTTGTGAACTTTTTGTAATATTCTCCTACAAATCCATCTGGTCCTGGGGCTTTGTTTATTTGTAGCTTGTTCATAGCTTTGTCTATTTCTGCTTCTGAGAAGGAGGCATTGAGGGATGATAGCTGTTCTTTTGTTAGTTTGGGTAGCTTAAGTCGGAGTTGGTGAGTGTTGGGTGCGTAAATAGCTACTGTGGTGTACCATTCCTTGTTGATTGTTCCGGTTACAATTAAATAGCGACCATTCTGATCAATCAGGCATGTTTCAACTTGGAAAGATAATGAGTTCTTGAAAGCTAATAGTACCCCCTTCTTTTTTTGTGGCGCATTGGCTGTGAGTATGGTAGAAAATTTGTGGGAAGTGCATTTGGGGGGTTTGTCCTTGCAGAAATGTGTTTCCTGCACGCTGAGGATTTCGCAGTCAGTCTGTGATGCTAGTTTCCATAGGGAGGAACGTTTGGAAGGATGGTTCAGACCATTTGCATTTATAGATAGTATTTTTACCATCCTTGAGCGTCGGGTTGGTTATTGGTGGTGGGAAGCCTCTGTGTTAATGTAGTTGGTAACAAACCTGATTTATACTCGGTGGTGGTTTGTTGGTAGTTTGCCAATGTGGAGTGCTCAATTTAGTATGGTTTAGGGTACAGTAATCGCGAGTGTTAACAACCTTGATACTTGAGGTGGAGAAGGCTCCAGAAACTGGGAGCATGAAAGGGATCAAGAGAGATCAAAAACAAAGAGAAACTAAAAGAAAACAAAAACTAGACTTATCTCTTCCTGTGGTCTTGCACAACTGGTGCAACGGAAGTGGGGTTGGAGGTGATAATACGTTTTTAGGGCTGAATGTCTGAGTGAACCGTCTAGGAACTTGAGATGCCCACCGCTTTTAGGTGGGTTGGCGGTATTTGGCTGGTCTTTGTTGCATGGGTTGAGGATGCGTGGAGTATTCATTGCTTTGATCCATCGCGGAGTTGTCTGATGAATCAGGAATGATACCCCATTCTTGGAATAGCTGCATGCCTGCTTGGATGGAGGAGATCACATGTTTAGTGCCATTGTGCACAATAGATATTTTTGAGGGAGAAATCCACTGATATTAGATGTGATTGTTCCGAAGAGTTTTGGTGATGTTGTTGAGCTGCCTTCTGTGGCTGAGCGTATGCTGTGAAAGATCTGTGTAAATTTGGAACTGGCTATATGGGTCTGGTAGGGATCCAAGAGCTTTTGCCTTTTGCATTAGTTGTTCCTTAATGTGGTAGAAGTGAATTCGTGATATCACATCTCTGGGAACTGTGTCCGGGAGATTACTAGCTCTATATTCTTGGTGTCAGGCAGAAGGGACTTAATAAGACCCCTGGCATATGGGGACAGGTCCGCCGGTTGAATTGTTTCAGGAACCCCACGTAGCTTAACGTTGTTCCTTCTGGACCTGTCCTCAATGTCCGCTATTTTGTCCTTTAACCATTTAGTGTCCTGGTTCTGATCCTCTTGTGCATCAATAATGTCATTAACTGTGTGAATGACATCTCTAATAGTTAAAGTGCAGCGCTATAATTGAGTTAAACAGATATAATTATAGTGAAATTCCAAAAATACAAAAAACAGTGTTGGCTACCTCCTCCTCCTCCACCGCCACTTTCACCGCCTCCTTAACCTCCAAATCCACATCCACCTCCATTTTTTATTTTTTTATGTGATTTTAGGTTAAAAACTATTTTAAGTTATTTCCCTATCCCCATTTCTTTGTAGGGCAATTGCCCTACTCTTACCCCCATTTTCCTTCCTTTTGCAGACCTCTAGGACTTCCCAGGACATGTTACAGCCATTTTTGCGCCTAAAAGTTCGGGTCCCCATTGATTTCAATGGGGTGCGGGGTCCGTGTCAAAGTTCAGGTCCAGTCCGGACCCGAACCCGGACTTTGTCCCGAAGTTCGGCCGAACCAGCAGAACCCAAACTTCCAGAGGTTCGATCAACTCTAACCCTTAGCGATTGCCATATGCTCAAATAGTTCTATTCGCGGCATATCCATTGACACATGTGAGCACAAAATCGGCCTCTATGCAGACGACTTGATCATTTCTATTACAGAACCTCAGCTTTTGCTCCTACATTTCCACCAAACCCTAGACCCCTTTAGTAAGGCATCCCTATACAAAATAAACTATTCTAAGTCGGCCATGATTGGAGTCAATATAGAAAATGTAGTCAAACATAGCATTACCAAAATTACATCCTTTTCCTGGGCTCCAAACTCAACACTTCCCTATCTAGGTATTTTTCTGACCTCGTCTTCTTCACATCTGCTTACACAAAATTTTGCTCAACTATTGGACAAATTACAAAAGACGATGCAAAAATGTACAAGCTTCATGGGCAGGTCGCATAGCACTTTCAAAAATGTATCTACTACCACATATTCTCTATAACTTTTGAACTCTACCTATACCCTTCTTACGCTCTCATCTCGATAAATTGCAAGCAGTTGTGTCATCATTCATCTGGAACAACAAGCATCCGGGGATTAAAAGATCTACTCTATGCTCACCAACTGCTACGGGAGGAATGGGCACATCTAACATCAACGCCTACTATAAAGCAACTATGCTTGAACAAGCAAAAAGTTGGTGGGCCCCAGTCACACAATTTCCCTGGCTGCAAATTGAAAAGGAAGCCTTAGCAACGAATCCTAAGCTAACATTTTCTGCATTACTACTACAGAATCAGAAACAACATAATTTCCTATACACTGTTAATGCTACGACTAGAACATGGCATTCTCTCTTGCAACTTCCGGATGGAATATCTCATGAAGTCCTAAAAGAACTACCCCTACAAACTTTACAATCCATTAGGCCAGACATTTCTCTATCCAACTGGTCTCAAGCAGGAGTTACTTCATTAGACTACCTATATGATAAAACTGTGCTTCTCTCCTTCCAACAGCTGAGGAATACATTTCAGATCCCAGCCAAGGATCTTTTCAAATATTTCAGAGTCCGGTCTATTCTCTCTAAAAAAGCTTGCTCAAGCAATCCCATTTTGTGGCACGCCATACGCTTCTATCTCAATGCAAATTCCAAAAAGAAGGGCATATACTACTTCTACAATCTGTTGATCAACATTCCCACCGTCAATAAATCCTGCACCTTCCTGAATTGGGAAAACCAACTCCATTGCAGGTGCACTCTTCAGCAATGGCTCCGCCCACTACAAAATCCTTTGAAATTCTCCAAATGTCTTACCCATTGCGAAGGAGTACAAAAACTATTTCATAACTGGAACCTTACTCCAGCGAAGCTTGCCAATATCTACTCCACAACCACGGCCCACTGCTAAAGATTCTGCAGTCTCAAAGGAACTACCATACACATCTGGTGGTCTTGCCCTAAACTGGCCTCCTTATGGTATGATGTTACCAAATTCTTGTCAGATTTTTTACGCAAACCTGCAACCCGTTCTCCACAACTGATGCTGTCCAGGTTGGACATTGACTAATGGCCAAGCAGCACCCACGCAATCTTAACCCACGTACTTATTACCATCAGATTATCCATCGCCAGGAAATGGAAGTCTTCAGATCCCCCCTCTATAGTTGACATACTCTCTTCCATAAACAATCAATTCCTCATAGAATTTATGTATGTCAAAGCACACCTACAAGTCCCACTGTTTCAGAGAAGATGGACTCTATGGTTCAATCACCCCAAGTGCAACTTACCATCTTTTTTTTTTTTAGTTTAAGGAATTTTATTGGTATTTAACAAATACAGAGGCATATACAGACAGAAGGTAAGGGAAGGCCTTACCCTGAGTAGATACAAAAATACATTCAAACAATACCTAAATAAATGCATGAGTGTCACAATCCACAATAAGCTTATCTAAGGTGACACCATCGGAACAAACCCATACCCTCGCCCAGCACCCCAAGTGGGAGCAAACTGTGTCTGAGCCAAGGTCAGGGACGAGCCGGTGGGCCCAGCCGCTAAGTAGACAAGGATGCAGTCAGCAAAGGTACATTGGCACTAAGAAAAAGTAATACAGGGTCTGGTACGTCCCTTAAAAACGATGATAAATGACCTATCTCTGTTAATAACCGCAGAACAGATAAAAAAAAGGGGAAAGGCAAGAGCAGAAGAAAGAGAGGGAAAGAGAGGAAAGGAAGCTGAGAGAGCTAGAAGTGGACTAGAAAGAAGACACCAGGGAGATACAATCACGAGAGGCAAAAGACAGAGTCAAGGGGTCAGGTTGAGGTATGTCCGCCAGGGATCCCACACTATATCAAATTTGGCTGAAGAGTCTAGGAGAATGTTAGCCAGTTTTTCTTGAGTCATGATCCAGTTGATCTTTCTCCTAGCTGCGTTGAAGGAAACATAGGGTTTTTTCCAGGCTCTCACCAAAGTGAGCTTAGCTCCCAAAAGGATAAAATGAGTTAATTTGTAGAGAGGCTTAGACAGACCCACCGGTCTATGATTTAAAAACGCTACCAGCGGACATTGTGGTATTGGATGGTTTCTAACCATCTGCAGCAAAGAGAAGATTCTATTCCAAAAGCCCCTGATCTTAGGACATTCCCACCAGGTGTGAAGATAGGATCATAAGAGTTGGCAGCCCCTAAAACACAATGGAGAGGAGTTCGGGAACATGGATGTGAGTCGGGTAGGGACCAAATACCACCGAGAGATCACCTTCACGCTCGCTTCCATCAAAGAGATATTCACTATACCTTTGAAGGATTTCAAAAAGTGGGAAAACCACATGTCCTCATTCCAACTCAAGCCCAAGTCCCCCTCCCAACTTTTGGCATAAGGGGGTTTCTCGGGATGATCAATCAGTGACGCATAAATGGCCGAAATTCCCCCCTTCTGAGCGGAGATATCAGAGCACCACCTTTCATACGAGGTGAGTTCTCCCGAGGCCTGATTAGACCTCCAAATCGAAGCTATGAAGTGGTGAATCTGGTGAAATCTGAACCTTTCCGACGGGGGCATGTCTAATTTATTGGTACAATGCTCAAGGGAAATGGGGCCAGACGAAGAGAGAAAGTGACCTATTCTGTAGAGGCCTTTGTTGGTCCACCAACTAAACGCCCGGATATCCTGTCCCGGAGAGAACCGGGGTTATTAAAGACATGCTCCAAGGGACGGACGTTGGATGTCAACTTTGTGGTGTTAAATAAGTGGTCACAGAGGGCTATTGAGTGGGAAAGCGTCGGGGACAGAATTCAAGGTCTAGACTTGGGTTTAGCCCACACCAGGTAATCCAAAGTGTTAAGAGGGGTCCCCTGTCTCTCAATTCCCACCCAGTCTGGTCTGTTGGTCTGTGCATATATAATAGAGAATTGCGCCAGTTGGGCGGCTTGATAGTACCTCCAGAGATTTGGGAGCCCAAGGGCCCCTTGGTTACAACGTCTCCAGAGGACCTCAGCTGGACAACGGAACCCTTTATTTCCCCAAATGAATTTTTAAATTTTGGATTGGAGTTTGAGCAGCTGTGGCTTTCTAACTGGAATGGGTAAGGCCCGAAAGAAGTATAAAATCCTTGGTCAAAGGGTCATTTTGACCGAATTCACTCTGCCCAGCAAGGAGAGGCTCATCTTCCCCCAACTGGCCAAATCGTCCATAAGTTGCTTAACCACTTCCCGACCGCCGTATGCAAAATGACGGCCGGGAAGTGGCTCAGTTATCCTGACTGGACGTCATATGACGTCTGACCCCCCGCAATACCGATCTCGGTAAAGCGCTTCGATCCGAAGCACTTTACCATGTGACCAGCCGTGACCAATCGCGGCTGGTCACAGTGTAACACAGGAAAGCTGTTTATCGGCTTTCCTGTACTTAGGTCTGCAGACCTGAGGAGGGGAGAGCCGATCGGCTGCATCCCTGACAGGGAGGGTTTGTGCTGATGATTTATCAGCACAGCCCTTCCTCGGATCTCCACCCTAGACCACCAGGGAGCCTGCCCAGGGACCACCAGGGATGTGCCCACCCAGGACCACCAGGGACCACCAGGGAGCCGATCTGGACCACCAGGGAGACCCCCCTAGACCACCAGGTAAGTGACATACTGCCCAATGTGGATGGCACTCAGTGCCACCTTCAGATGCCACCCTAGACCACCAGGGAATGAGCCCCTATCAATGTATATGCCCACCAGTGCCCACCAGTGCCCCTATCAGTGCCCACCAGTGCCCCTATCAATGCATACCAGTGCCACATATCAGTGCCCATCATTGCCACCTACCAGTGCCCACCTATCAGTGCCCATCAGTGCCACCTATCAGTGCCCAGTGCCGCCTATGAGTGTGAATCAGTGCTGTTTATTAGTGCCCATCAGTGCCACTTAGCGGTGTCCATCAGTGCTGCATATCAGTGCCCATCAGTGCTGTATATCAGTGCCACCTCTCAGTACCCGTCAGTGCTGCTTATCAGTGCCGCCTAACAGTGCTCATCATCGCTGCATATAAGTGCCTCATCATCAGTGCCACCTCATCAGTGCTGCCTCATCAGTGCCAATCAGTACTGCCACATCAGTGCCCGTCAGTGTAGCCTCATCAGTGCCCACCAGTGATGGAGAAAATTTACTTATTTACAAAGTTTTGTGACAAAAATACAGAATTTTTTTTTTTCAAAATTTTCGGTCTTTTTTTATTTGTAGCGCAAAAAATAAAAACCGCAGGGGTGATCAAATACCACCAAAAGAAAGCTCTATTTGTGGGAACAAAATGATAAAAAATCTGTTTGGGTGTAGCATCGCACGACCGCGCAATTGTCATTCAAAGCACAACAGCACTGAAAACTGAAAATTGGTCTGGTACTAAAGTGTTCTAAGTGCATAGTATTGAAGTGGTTAAATAAAGGGGGATAATGTATAGAGTATAAATGATCAACACTGGCTGCAAGTTTAATACCCAAGTATGGAATTTGGACAGGACTCCAGGGCACCTGGAAACGGTCCTTTAGTAGTTGAACTATTTTCTCTGGAATATTTACATTGAGCGCTACTGATTTAGCCATATTGACCTTTAGACCTGAGGCCTCACCAAAGTCCCGCAGGAGCTTAAGGATGTTCGGGACAAAGACGAGAGGGGAGGAAATAAATAACAGAAGATCATCTGCAAAAAGGGCGCATTTATGGGTTTGTGGGCCACAACTCACCCCCCCTCCAATGCCTGGATGCTCCCTATTTGCTATCACCAGGGTTTCCAAAGATCAGGGGAGAGAGTGGGCAACCCTGTCTGGTACCTACCCCTGTGTATATTAAATGGATCAGAGAGAAAGCTTTGTAGTCTTGTATTCGCTCTAGGGTTGGAATATAGAGCTTTAAGGGTCTGTCTGAAACGAGGGCCAAAACCCCAACGACCGAGGACCTCAAATAGATAGGGCCATTCTACTGTGTCAAATGCCTTCTGAAGGTCAACTGAAAGTACAAACCCCTCCTGAGGAGGGCCCCCGTCCCACCCAGATCTTAGAAGAGAGATAAGATCCACACCCCTGCGAATCTGGTCCGGCCCCTGTCTACCGGGAATGAAACCCACCTGATCCTTATGTATATACTCTCCTATACATGCAGCTAGTCTATTAGCCAAGATTTTAGTTAAGATCTTAAGGTCATAGTTGATTAAGGAGATAGGCCTATAGTTAGAGACATCAGAGGGGTCCTTGCCGGGCTTTGGGATGACCGAGATATTGGCCGAGTTAAGATCCGAACCAACTATCGTTCCCTCTTGCAGTGAGTTGAAGAAGTTTGCTAAATAGGGGGCTAGGATAGACCCAAATTGCTTATAATATGCCATCGACAACCCATCGGGACCAGGAGCAGAGCCCCCCTTGAGATGCTTAATTATGTCTAGAACCTCCGTCTCTGAGATTTGTGCTTCTAATGCAAGACTGTGTTCCCTGAGCAGAGCAGGTAGGGGGATGTTATCCAGAAGATTGGACAGGGAGGCAGGGGAGCCCGGGATCTCCGACCGATACAGCTTAGCATAAAAACCCTGGAATGTGGCCATGATCTTATGAGGATTTTGTGTGAGGGTCCCCGAAGGGTCTCTCACCTTAGGGAAGGTGAATGATCTGAGTTTCGGTGAAAGTCTAGCTGCTAGTTTGGGACCTATGTGGTCTTTTCGCATGTAGAACTGGGCGTTCGCCCACTGTGCCTGTTTCTCTGCCTGGGTGGTCAAGGCCAAATTCAGGCCGCCCTTCCTGCCTCTAGCTTAGCCTGAGACTGTGGGGTGGGATTTTTCTTATGCGTCTTAGAGAGTTTATGAAAATCCTGCTCTAACTTGATTAAATCGCTCTTTCTCTCTTTTTTAAGTTCAGCAGATAGGTGGATGATCCTACCCCTGATAACTGCTTTGTGGGCGGCCCAGAGAGTCATGTGAGAGACTTCTTTACCTGAGTTTAGACTAAAATATTCTTTAAGGTCCTCCCCCAACAAAGTACAATGGACCGGGTTATTCAAAATGGATTCCTTCAGTCTCCATTAGGGTCTAGGGCCCACAGCCCCCTGGGACCTAATGTGAAGAACTACCATCGAGTGGTCAGAGAGCGAGGAATCCTTTATATCGGAGTTGGAGGCCGAAGGAATAAAGGGAGCCCCCCAAAATATATGGTCAATCCTAGCTAGGTATTTGTGTGGGGCAGAGTAATGAGTATAGTCCTTCGTGTTAGGATTGAGTTCCCTCCAGACATCTACTAGGCCCAATGAATTTAGAAGCTTGGCGATCTTCAGACTCCTTTTTGGGGGTTGGAGGAATCGAGTCCGGACCGGGCTGGACTTGTCCAGCATGAAGTCAAACACAGTGTTGGAGTCACCTCCAAGAATCAAAGTCCCCTGGAAGTGGGGGAAAGGGAGCCAAGTATTGGGAACAGAATAAATAGACAATACTGCACTACCTACAATAAGGAAAAATATAGCAGCCAGCACGACAATAATAACCAAATTGTAAGCAAGACAGAGTAAGAAAATACGGCGCTAATAAAAGGTATTGAAACAATATTGATCTAAAGTCCAAGGTAATATTTTAAATTAGTAATCAAAAATTGTTCTAGTAAATAGGGTATAAAGTGCAGTCCAGTGTATAATTCCGTGACTTCCACCCGCATGCGATGTTGACCACCACCAGGGAAAATATGAATGGGTACTCTTACCGGAAGGCAATTGGAACAAAGCGTGTCAACACTCAATAACAATTGTCATCAGGGAGCTTAATAACATCAGCCACAGGTGTACGTCACAGCTTTCCATGTGATGGGGAACCCGCATCAATAAACCCGATAAGGATTTCAAATGTGGAAAACAGTATACCTCAAAACAAAAACAGTCCTACATAGCGTAATACTGTTTAAACAAATACTTTATTGAAGAAAGGTATTGCACTTACATGCATGAAGAAAAGACAAGCACAGCATGGAATTCCAGCATAAAACCAATACGTAGGCGCAATAGGATGGAGCAGACTCCTGACACCAGACGCGTTTCGTCTGAAGAGACTTCCACAGGGGTATGAGTCCACTGCCCCCATTGCTCTTTTTATATGATCTCTTGATTAACCCAGTTCAATTTTTAAGAAAGCTCCGCCCACTGGAGTCCACAGAATGGGTGTCCAGCCTCATTGTACAGAGTGAGTGTCAAGCCTCAGTCTGAGACTGCCTAATCCTGAGAGATGATTGGGCAGAACTGAACCATATGACCAGAAAAACAACAGCTAATTCAAGCCTCTATTTCACAACCAGACCAATAGTGCGTCACTTCCGGGTTAATATATTTGCACAAGCTTTATTGTTTATTGCACAAACAGTAGAAATATCTTAATATGGTTCAAAAGCAAGGCACTATGGAAATATATCCATAGCAAGGGGGTAGTGTGCTATGTAGCCTGATTGTCTTGATGAAATGGAAAATATATAAGGAGTATATGTAATCAGACAAGGTCCGAATCAGGACCATCATCACTATCGGTGTAAATACAAATGACATCTGTATTCCTTCCGACAGCTGAGAGCCGGAAGTGACGTGTGTATAGCCGGGATACTAGCAGACAAGAGGGATGAAACCGTCACTTCCTCTCCAGGTGCACATATACAAGTGCTAGGAGCCGGAAATTACGCTTGCACAGCCGGATTGTAAACAAAACATAAACCCGGAAGTGAAAAGGACCGGCCGTGGCGAAAAGGGTATTACAACATTCATATATTGAACCTCCAAAGTTAAAAATAAAGATAAAGATAATCGCTGGGGAGCGACATCAATAATAAAATACTGACAGATGTTAAAATACTAACGGCTAATTAAAAAAAGGGCAATATATCAATGGGAAGTAACGCTAACATACACATCCATATTAGTGTAACACAAATAATTTGATATAAAAGTATTATATAAAACCAACACAATAGGAGATATCATATATAGATTCTATAAAACTAGATATGCTTCCAAGATAAATATTAAATAAAAACTTAGAAATAAATACAGAAAATTGATGATTGATCAAAACCCCAAATAAAATTACAAATCATGTAACCTGAATAGAAGGCGGAAACCTCTAATATAAATTGTTCATGAACCCAAAGGGAAACACGTATAAAGTATATGAATAAAACGTACACTAGTGTGGCCATGAAGTCTGGAGTAACATATTAGCATATTAACATACCTTATAACCAAACATGGACAAGGGACCTTCTGGGGCAAAAGACCTATGTATCACCAATAGGTAAAAAGATGTTTATTACCCATTGGGAGCTATGCTTGATTAATAAAAGCATTTATGTCCCAATCAACATTGATACCATGGGGCCAATAAGTCTTGAGTTCATATATCCAGGAGGTTTCAAGACCCCTCTCGTGGTAGCCCCCCCCCCCTCCATGGTGCCTCATATTTGTCTATGATGGTGAATGTCGTGCTTGCAGGGTTACGATGATGATGCTTAAGGTAGTGCTTAGGTACGGTATGTTTCGTTGAACCCTTAATAATGCCAGTGATGTGTTCATTTATCCTAACCGAGAAGGGACGTATGGTGCGTCCAACATATTGCCTCTTGCAGGGACAGGTAATAAGATAAACTATGTTCTTAGTAGAACAAGTAGCAAAATGTTTCATCTTATATGTCTGGTTTGTAACACTGGAGGTAAAAGTTTCTATCCTTCTACGGTTACAGGCATTAAATTTACAGGCTCGACATTTCCTACAGGGAAAATAACCCTTAAGGTCTCTGAAAAAAAACAGGTTTATTAGGAGGTTCGATAACATTAGGGGCAACCCGGTTCCTAATTGATGGAACACCTGGGAACACAACATTGGCAGTTTCAGTAACAGATGAGTTCAGTATCTGGTCACTTTTAAGGACTCCCCAATGTTTTCGAATAATACTTCTAATTTGTTTAGATTGATTAGAGAAGTTAGTAGTGAAAGCCCACCGGAACTTATTATCATTAGGGGGTAGCATAGATGGCTGCTTATCCCTAAGTAGCAGGCTCCTCTCCAGCCCCTGGGCTCGAGTAATTTCTCTATCGATCAGAGCCGGGTCATAACTAGAGTTGAGCGAAACCGAACTGTAAAGTTCGGGTCCGTACCGAACTTTTGGGTGTCCGGGACCAGGTCCCGAACCCGGACTTTTCAAAAAACGTCCGGGTTCAGGTCCGGGGTTCTGGTAATTTTTAGAGTTGAGCGAGCCCGAACTATAAAGTTCGGGTCCGTACCGAACTTTTGGGTGTCCGGGACCCGGACCCGAACCCGGACTTTTCAAAAAAAGTCCGGGTTCGGGTCCGGGGTTCTGGTAATTTTACTAAAAGTTCTGAAAATTGCTGTAAAAAAGTCCTGGAAAGTCCTAGAGGTCTGCATAAGGAAGGAAATTGGGGTAAGGGTCAGACAAATGCCCTACAAAGAAATGGGGACAGGGAAATAACTTAAAAGCATTTTTAAACAAAAATCACATAAAAAAATCAAAAATGGAGGTGGATGTGGACCATCTTCAAACTGTGTGAGAAAAGTCTAAATTAGCCAGGAGAAGCCATAACTTTTCACACACAGTTTGAAGATAATTGTAGAACACTCATATGGCTTCTCTCGGCTAATTTATAGTTTTCACACACAGTTTGCAGATGATTTTAGAACAGTGATATGGCTTCTCCCGGCTAATTTATAGTTTTCTCACACAGTTTGCAGATGATATTAGAACAGTGATATGGCTTCTCCTGCTAATTTATACTTCTCACACACAGTTTGAAGATAATTTTAGAACACTCATATGGCTTCTCCCGGCTAATTTATAGTTTTCACACACAGTTTGCAGATGATTTTAGAACAGTGATATGGCTTCTCCCGGCTAATTTATAGTTTTCACACACAGTTTGCAGATGATTTTAGAACAGTGATATGGCTTCTCACGGCTAATTTATAGTTTTCTCACACAGTTTTCAGATGATTTTAGAACAGTGATATGGCTTCTCCCGCTAATTTATAGTTTTCTCACACAGTTTGAAGATGATTGTAGAACAGTGATATGGCTTCTCCCGCTAATTTAGACTTTTCTCACACAGTTTAAAGATGATTGTAGAACAGTGATATGGGTTCTCCCGGCTAATTTAGACTTTTCTCACACAGTTTGAAGATGATTTTAGAACACTGATATGGCTTCTCCCGCTAATTTATACTTTTCACACACAGTTTGAAGATAATTGTAGAACACTCATATGGCTTCTCCCGGCTAATTTATAGTTTTCACACAGAGTTTGCAGATGATTTTAGAACAGTGATATGGCTTCTCCCAGCTAATTTATAGTTTTCTCACACAGTTTGCATATGATATTAGAACAGTGATATGGCTTCTCCCACTAATGTATAGTTTTATCACACAGTTTGAAGATGATTGTAGAACAGTGATATGGCTTCTCCCGCTAATTTATACTTTTCACACACAGTTTGAAGATAATTTTAGAACACTCATATGGCTTCTCCCGGCTAATTTATAGTTTTCACACACAGTTTGCAGATGATTTTAGAACAGTGATATGGCTTCTCACGGCTAATTTATAGTTTTCTCACACAGTTTGAAGATGATTGTAGAACAGTGATATGGCTTCTCCCGCTAATTTATAGTTTTCTCACACAGTTTAAAGATGATTGTAGAACAGTGATATGGGTTCTCCCGGCTAATTTAGACTTTTCTCACACAGTTTGAAGATGATTTTAGAACACTGATATGGCTTCTCCCGGCTAATTTAGACTTTTCTCACACAGTTTGAAGAGGGTCCACATCCACCTCCATTTTTGATTTTTTTATGTGATTTTTGTTTCAAAATGCTTTTAAGTTATTTCCCTGTCCCCATTTCTTTGTAGGGCACTTGTCCGACCCTTACCCCATTTTCCTTCCTTTTGCAGACCTTTAGGTCTTTCCAGGACTTTTTACAGCCATTTTAGTGTCTAAAAGTTTGGGTCCCCATTGAAATCAATGGGGTTCGGGGTCCGGGTCAAAGTTTGGGTTCTGTCCGGACCCGAACCCGGACTTTGTCCCGAAGTGTGGGCGAACCAGCAGAACCCGAACTTCCAGAGGTTTGATCAACTCTAGTAATTTTACTAAATGTTCTGAAATTTGCTGTAAAAAAGTCCTGGAAAGTCCTAGAGGTCTGCAAAAGGAAGGAAAATGGGGGTAAGGGTCGGACAAGTGCCCTACAAAGAAATGGGGACAGGGAAATAACTTAAAAGCATTTTTAAACAAAAATCACATAAAAAAAAAATCAAAAATGGAGGTGGATGTGGACCCTCTTCAAACTGTGTGAGAAAAGTCTAAATTAGCCGGGAGAAGTCATATCAGTGTTCTAAAATCATCTTCAAACTGTGTGAGAAAAGTCTAAATTAGCCGGGAGAACCCATATCACTGTTCTACAATCATCTTCAAACTGTGTGAGAAAACTATAAATTAGCGGGAGAAGCCATATCACTGTTCTAAAATCATCTGCAAACTGTGTGTGAAAACTATAAATTAGCCGGGAGAAGCCATATGAGTGTTCTACAATTATCTTCAAACTGTGTGTGAAAACAATAAATTAGCGGGAGAAGCCATATGAGTGTTCTACAATTATCTTCAAGGCTCGATTTAGAGGACTGGTTAGAAAAGTTTGGGTGTTTGGAAATGTCCCTTCTCACCGCTGAGGCGTACATTGAGAATGATCCTGGAGCGTAAGCATCTCCGAATAAGATGAAGGGGTAGGGTCGGTTAGACCTAATCAGCCGCAGAGAAGAGCTAAAAAAAAAGGAAAAATAAGAGCACCAACTTCAGCCAGATGTGGGCTATTTAGCATGGGCAGAGGGTCCTCAGAGACTCAGTCTGTAAACGGCCCGTACCTAAAGCCCTTTGAGCTTAGGGGGGGCTTATTTCTCTGCCCTGTGGTGAGGGGAGATCCGCAAAGGGGAAAAGATGCTCTTTTTTCCTCAATAGGGGAGGTAATCCCTGCTGTAAAGCTATGTGGACACTGAGGCCTAAGGATCTCCTCCAGGGCCAGGCCACGGCCTCAATTGCTGGCCTTACCCCCTTATATAAGCACCGGCTGATTTAGGGGGACTAATATAAATCCCTGGTGGAGGCAGACCCTCTCCAAGTCCTTGGGGAACCCAGTGACCCCGTCCTATTGCCCCTTCCTCGAGCTTCGTGCGGCACCTCCGTGAATGTAGGCCGCAGCCGTGTCCTCGTCTAAGGGCCGTGTCCGGTGTGTGCTACAAAAGGACACTTGCAGGTCCCAGGAAGATGTTCCGGTGCCCTCGGTTCCCGGGTGGTGGGGTTGCCGGTCTGGATGGCTGCTGTAGAGGGGTTACAGGGACGAGGCGGTACAGAGCTCCGAGATCAAGCTGCCATCGTGGAGAAACCGCGCATGCGCAGAAACGCAACTTCTTTAGAGCGACTGTGCACTTTTATACTGTTTGATACTGTTTGCTACTCATTGTTCGATCCTAAGTCTTTGTCATACTCACCTAGCTGTTCTGCGTGGACAGGAGGCGCTGTCCCACTCCCAGGGACAGCGCGCCCTGTCCTTCCAGTTCTTTCTCTCCAGGTTCAACTTGTTTATCACACCTCTATTCTGATAATTCTGAACCTTCACAAGGTTTCAGTGAAACTATCCTTCACTTGACTTGTCTGCTACCTTCATATGTATGTATACAGATATGAATTATATCATTTGTATATGCTCCTTACTTGAAAAATAAAAACTTAAGTTTGAAAAAAACAACAAAAAAAAACAAACTGTCAAGTCAAAACATTAAGGGGACAATAACTTCAATAAAGGCATAAAACAAAACAGGGCATATATGAAAAAACACCACAAGGGAGGCTGGGCAACAAAATTCTGTTATATGAAATCTCCATAATCTCCATTATAACGGTTAAAAAAGCATTTTATTTAAATTGTTCAGAAAGAAAAGGTTAAAAAACATACTGCTATGTAGATCAATCCAGTGGAGGAAAGCATGACTTAGCACATGCTTGTATGTTCCATGCACCTACACATATACTTTTTTAAAAATTTTTTGTTTAATTCTTGTTTATTTTTGGTATATTTTTAACCTCTCTCTCTTTTTTATGACCTGTAATTCATCTCAATTTTATAAAATCAAACAGGTAAAATTAATTTCATTGACACAAGCCCAAAGTCTGTCAGCACAGTCCCTAACACACATGGGAGAGGGGGTACAAGTATAAACCTAAAAATAGTCATGCTTGAAAAAAGGGGATACCCTCCTAAGGGCTAATTATTTAAAAACATGCATATGCACACTCTAGTGTCTGTGTTATAAACATGATATAAACTTCATTTATATATTACAAAAGACTGACAATGTTTTCAAAGATATATACTGTGTGTTGACATCAACATTTGTCAATATAATAATATATAAACATGCACAGATCTTTAATTAATGGCCTTTACATTTTATTGACCCTGTTTATTTTCATGTATCTAGTGCTAATTGAACATTATACAATTGAGTAATGTAGTTTCAAATAGAAAACAATATTCTTGGCTAATCAGTATAATCACATTGTGTCTGTGTTGATTTCTTCCTGGTTCTCTCAATACAAGCCATTCTGTTCTATATTTAATAAACAATCCATGAATATATTTTTGTAAGCAACTAGTGTAAGTACCTGAATTTACACACCAGCACTTACACTAATAGAGGGAGGGGCAACATTAAGAGCCAATTAAGTGTGCTATATGCATAGATGCTGACATGCTGATAGGAAGATATAGCAGGGAAGTGATCACATTTGTTTTCTGTCATAGCCTGGGGGCAGGAAGGTGACCTGGATGTGTTCAAAAACTGCTGTAGAGAAAAGTTAGGTCACCAACCTAGCTGTCTTACCAGGCAGATCTGTGTAAAGTTCAGAATTTAATGTACAAAAGTACACATACTTAGGCAAGTAAAGCAGCTTTCTCATGTATTTCATCTTTTTAGTTAGCTGTTTTCCTTGCATTTAGCTTAAAAAGGTTGTCTGTATTGAGTTCTTCTCCCGGATACATTCATATCCTAATACATTTATGGAATTTATTAGCACGGACTGCAGAGGGAGACATTTATATTCATAGATGTTTTTCCAGATTCTTTTTAGGTATTTGTAGGTGTTAGCCTAAAGTTGTTTTAAAGCCTAATTGAACTTTCAGTAAAAACTCCAGGATAAGCAAATATTATTTAACCACTTGACCTCTGAAAGATTAACCCCCTTAATGACAGGGCCATTTTGTGTGATATGACACTGCATTACTTTAATCACTTTACAACCGCCCACTGCACATATACTGTGGCAGGGTGGCCGCTCTGCATCGGATTACGTACCTAGTACATGAACCATGTGCCAGGGTAGTGAGCACATGCTGAGGTAGGGAGTGTGCGCAATTTTCAGTTAAAGTAGTGCAGTGCCGTGTTGCAAAAAATGGCCTAGTCATGAAGGGGGTAAATCTTCCGGAGCTGAAATGGTTAACTGACAGTTGCGCAGTTGTGCGACACTATACCCAAATAAAATGTATGCATTTTTTCCCACAAATAGAGCTTTCTTTTGGTGGTATTTGATCACCTCTGCGAGTTTTAATATTTGCGCTATAAACAAAAAAGATCAAAAATATGGGAAAAAACCCAATATTTTTTACTTTCTGCTATAAAACATCCAATAAAACGTTTGAAAAAAATCGAATTTCTTCATAAATTCAGGCCAATATGTATTCTGCTACATATTTTTGGTTAAAAAAAAATCCCAATAAGAGTATTTTGATTGGTTTGCACAAAAGCTATAGCATCTACAAACTATGGGAAATTTTTATTTATGTATTTATTTCTTACTAGTAATGGCGGCGATCAGCAACTTATAGCAGGACTGCAATATTCGGGTGGACATTTTGACACTAACTGACACTTTTGACTTTTTGGTAACCAGTAACACGAATACAGTGATCAGTGCTAAAAATAGGCACTATACTAATGTACTAATGACACTAGTTGGCAAGGGGTTAACATCAGGGATGATCAAAGGATGAACCGTGTGCCTAACCAGTGTTTATGCGAACTGAGTAAGGTACTTTTACTAGGGGAAGAGATGGAATTTATTCCCTGCTTTGCAGAGACATAAACGCTATCCCTTCCCCCCCCATCAGAATGGCGATCTGCCTTGTTTACATAGGAATATCGCAGTTCTGTGTCTCTGCCGGACAATCGGTACCTGGCACCCTCTGATCGAGCCACCGCCAGAGCGCATACGTGCTCCCAACCCAGAAGTGCAAGATTACGTATGTATAGGTAATCCAGCATACAGCTGCCACCCTGTAGCAGTAAAACGGCTATAGGGTGGTCGGCAAGTAGTTAAGTACAAGAGGCGTGTATTCTTACTTGTGCTTTGTGTATTTCTTACAGACATGTCTTACAGACATGTGCAGTAATCCAACATGAAATATTTTGGTGCAGGAGCTTCCTGTATTGAAAACCATTCTCTGCTGCTCTCTCTTCTTGTATCCACCCCCCTGTAGTTTTGTCTCTGTTACTTTTAAAATGTATTATATGGGTCCGCAATAGTATTTTGTGCCCATAAAGTGAATTTATATCCTTTATGGCTAATATTAAATGTATGTAAATGAAAGTTGTTGTGTCCAGAGTTCAGCTTTAAATTGACTTAATACACACAGTACATTCCAGGAGTGCAAAATCTTACAATTTGCTGCCTTTAAAAATCAGACACAGACACAGCCCGAATAGAAAGCCTGTCCTCAGGCAGCATATTGGAGTGGGAAATCTCTGCTCTCTGTGGGGAAGCAGTGAATTCTTTGCAGAGGTCTGACAAGCCCTCTGTTGAGTCAGAGCTTTCTGGATGGTGTGGAACATAAACCTTTCTGATTGCAGAGCTATTGGTTGGACTAAGTTGGGTAGTGTTGGACTTTTGTAATAAAACCACTGCTTTTGAAAAGAGAGATTCCACTCAAGAGAACAGGGATTCCACTCTGCAGCTTCTGGCAGGATTTAGAATTCCTTACTCAGGCTGCGGTAGCTTAAAAAAAAAAAGGACTCATACATGCATATTTTTTTTATTTAAGGCACCTGGATTGTGTTTAGCAGATTTTAACTAAAGATGCTTAAGCTTTTGCACTGGGAAAAGTAGGGTCATTTATTCCCTTAAACATATTCCTTTACCCATGTATTCCCTTAATAATAGATTGATAGTTTCAGGAGTACAACTGCACAAAAGCTTTCTAGAACTTGATATGCCATTGGTTATTGTTACCAAAACAACATTAATATCCATTCTGCGTGCATTGTTCTGCTCTATTCATAAATTCATTTTAGAACCAGGCTAGGTGGGGCTTTTAGATTTAAAATCACTGAATTAGTATATAATACATTAAATTATATACACCAAATCTTTCAGTTGTTTTGAGAAACAATCTTTCATTTAGACAGTTGATAGTAAGCAGTCTGTAGAAGTCAATTACTTGCTCACAGGTTTTCCAGTAAATCCTGTTTTGCAGCTGCAGAGATACCAGTATTTTTAAAAGACCTAAAAAATAAAAGTTAATTATATTTCACTTATATCTGAAGCAGTCACATTTTATAAGACTTTCCAGTAAGAACAACAGAAATTCTTGCTCTGGTATGTTTTTTCTTAAGCAGTAATGTAATAAAAAACAGGATTATTTGAAGTAGCTGGAAAGTCAAATGAACAATATGTGATTCGTCAGAATTTGTTGAATAAACTATCCAATGTATTACAAATTGTATATGACATTAATTCCAATTAAGGGTATATATGAAAAATAAGAGTGATAATTGAATTAAATATATAAACCAATATATTATTATATATTTATAGGTTCAATGTTTGTTGAATGCATTTACATATCAATCATAAAATAACACAAAATATAGAGTATATGTTATACAATATTATGAGCTAAACAAGATGGGCAATCTTTTGTTGGCTTTTAGCATAAGAATAGCTGTTTTAATTAACCTGCAAAATAGTGGAGTTAATCTTATATTTATAAGTAGCCATTGTTGGCAGCGCTGAAAGAGAAAATCCAAAATATTGGGGGAAGTTTTCCAAAGGGGATACTTGTCCCAAATGAAAGTTATTGAGAACAATGGTCTCCGAACTGCAGCTCATGGGCCAGATGCTGCCCTTTGCTTGCCTTTACATGACTTTCAGTGCACTAATGCTCAAACTAACACCAACAATAGGGCATAATTCCTCCCACTGATACTGACAGAAGGGCAAAATACCTCCAACTGATGCCAACAATGGGTCTCTATTCCTTATACTAACACCAGTGATGGGGCCCTATTCTCCTCCTACTGGCCATGGGTACTATATCATTTCTTCTTCTCACTCCCACTAATGTAGGGGCATTGTCTACTCCTAATAGCTAAAGTTTAGCATCCCTAAGTCCAAAAGACAGTAAACTGGCCCATTTGTTTTGAAATTTGCAAGACTCCTTGTCTAAGAGCATTTCCTTCCTTGGCAGAAATCTCCTGTCAGGGCACCAATAACAGGAGGACTCTAGGACCCAGAGTCCGTCAGAGCAGGAGGACTCTAGGACCCAGAATCCGTCAGAGCAGGAGGGCCCTAGGACCCAGCATCTCTGGCAGCACATCTCATGGGCCTTTATAAGGAAGTTAGACCTTGGCTGGAGTGCTGTCTGATCTGCAGCTTTACCTGTGATTCTGTGTTACTTGCAATCTGCTATCTGGAATCGACCGGGCTTGTTCTGACCTTGCTTATCGGATTCTTCTGCCTGCTTACCGTTGCTGTATTATTTGTTGTGACCTGACCATTCTCTGACTACTGTCTGATATACCTGATGTTCCTGTATTGACCTGGCTTGTCTCACCTGCTCCAGTCTGCTGTATCCAGTATCCAGGGTTGCCTCCCTGTACCAAGTGCCCAGCTGTCATCATCTGCAGCTCATCTGGTGAAGATCTGCACTCACCTGCATCTGGCAACCTGTCAGCCTCTACGACTTCCACCAGGCACTCCTACCCCACTGTGCTCATTGACTGCTGTCTCCACTCCAGTGGTTAGTAAGCCAGAGTTGTATGAGAGGTCTCCTCCTACGAAAGTCAGGCTCTCCACCAAGGTACGTGACAAATTACAGTATCAGACAGCCATGTCTGAGCCTGCAGGAGGAACCACACCTATGGAGGAGATTTACCAACATCTCTCAGCACTCACGCAAGTAGTACAGAGTCTCCAAGAAGACTACACCAGATTGGTGGAACATGTGCGGACCCTGGGTCCAGAAAGATCCACTGCTGCATCCCCTGCTCCGGCTACGGCTGCACCTTCCCAGACTGTGTCCTCTCCCTCTGTGGTAATGCTTCCACCTGAACCCCGGGTTCCCACACCTGAGAAATTTGCTGGGAACCGCAGTCAGTTTTGTGCTTTTCACAACGCATATCAGTTGTACTTTTCTCTGCAACCCCGGACTTTCTCCTTGGAGGCCACAAGGGTCGGGTTTATCATTTCGTTGCTGCAAGGAGAACCCCAGACCTGGGCCCTTCGTTTGCTTGAGACTAACAGCATGTTTGTCCAGACCATGACCACCTTCTTTGATGCCATGGTGGCACTCTATGATGACCCTCAACGAACCACCACAGCAGAGTCTGCTCTCCACATGCTCCAGCAGGGCCGTCGATCGGTCGGGGACTGTGTTGCAGATTTTAGACGCTGGAGCACGGATACTCAGTAGAATGATGCAGCCCTACATCATCAGTTCCGCATGGGTCTATCTGAAGGGCTAAAAGATGAACTGGCCCGGGTTGGAATTCCCTCGAAGGACTGATTACTTTGTCCATACAGATTGATCGCCTACTCCGGAAGCGGCGTCTGGAAAGATCTTACCAGCCAGCTCACCCAGTATGGATGACCCTGAGAGCTCCACTCTCCCCTCCGTTTAGCTCCATGCGTGCCAGTCCTGCACCAGCCAATTCTTCTTCTGACCTAACTGAACCAATGCAATTGGGCCTCATGCGACCCACGCTGCCTCCTGAGGAGCAACTTTGCCGTCGGCAGAACAACTTATGTCTATACTGTGGGGAACCAGGACATTTTGTTCGTACCTGTCCAGCAAAGCACCGTAAGTGTTCCACGCCTATGCCAGTTAACCTGTCAGCACTATCCAGGAATGCTTCTCATATTGCTTTGCCCCTTTCTTTTCATTTACTGGGAAGAACGATCCCAGTCAACGCCATTATTGACTCTGGGGCCTGGAGCTGCTTCATAGACCTTGGTTTCGCCACCCAGCAACGCATTCCTCTTCAATCTAAGACGCACGGAATTTCTGTTTTTCTGGCTGATGGTTCCTGCATAAGTTCCGGATTAGTGACTCAAGAGACAACTTCACTACCCATCTCATCTGACCAGCATAGAAAACTACTAAGTTTGGATGCCATCTCTTCACCACTTTTTCCTGTCATCCTGGGCCTGCCCTGGCTATAGGCACACAATCACCAGATTGACTGGACAACCGGGGAAGTCAAGTTTGCATCCTCCTACTGCCAGAGACATTGCACCCTTCAACCCACGGAGGGGCCAGCCACCCTCCTGTGCCTGGACTCAGAACAACATTTGCTACAAAATGTCCCCGCTCCATACCATGAGTTCCTCGATGTGTTCAGCAAGAAGGGGGCTGATACCTTACCCTCCCACCGTCCTTATGACTGTCCTATCGAGCTCCTCCCTGGGGCTGAGATTCCTTTTGGGTGCATTTTCCCGCTGTCCGAACGGTAACAGGAGGCATTGAAAGAATATGTCAATGAAATCTTGGAGAAAGGCTTTGTCCGCCCATCCACATCACCAGCAGGGGCAGGAATATTTTTTGTGACAAAGAAAGATCAATCCTTACGGCCCTGTGTTGACTACCAGGAATTCAATAAGATAACGGTTAAGAACCGTTACTCCCTACCCCTGATGCCCGAACTATTCCAGAGATTAAGAACTGCCAACATCTTTACCAAGTTGGACTTAAGAGGGGCTTATAACTTAATCTGCATACGTAAGGGGGATGAGTGGAAGACAGCTTTCCGGACCCGGTTTGGCCACTTTGAATATCTGGTCATGCCCTTTTGGCTCTGCAATGCCCCTGCCACATTTCAGCACTTTATTAATGACGTGTTTAGAGACTTCTTGGACATTTTTGTAATCATCTATTTGGACGATATCTTGATTTTTTCTGGGTCCCTAAGCCAACACCGAGAACATGTTCGCTGGGTACTGGGCCGACTCCGCCAACATAGACTATATGCCAAACCAGAGAAATGTGAGTTTGAGCAAAGTAGCATCCAGTTTCTGGGCTTTGTCATATCACCAGCAGGAATTGCAATGGATCAACAGAAGGTCTCTGCAATACTCGAATGGCCTATACCCACCGACAAGAAGGGGGTACAACGTTTTGTGGGATTTTCAAATTTCTACAGGAAATTTATTAAAGAATTCTCTGCAATTATTACGCAATTAACTAAGCAACATTTCTGATTCAGCTGGAACTCTGAAGCACAGAACTCCTTTGATACTCTGAAGAAGCTTTTCACTTCAGCACCCATTCTCAGACACCCAGATCCAGCTTTACCCTATGTCTTGGAGGTGGATACAACAGAATCAGCAGTTGGGGCAGTGATTTCTCAACGACAAGGTACCAAGGATTTGATGCACCCTGTGGCTTTTTTCTCTAGGAAACTCTCCCCGTCGGAAAAAACATATGATGTGGGGGATCGGGAATTGCTGGCCATCAAAGCAGCATTAGAAGAATGGAGGTACCTGCTGGAAGGGGCGGTCCACCCAATCCTTATATATACCGACCATAAGAACTTGGAGTACTTGAGAGCTGCCAAATGACTAAAAACCTGACAGGCCCATTGGGCATTGTTCTTTTCACGTTTTTCTTTCCACATAACTTACAGACCAGGATCGAAGAATATCAAGCCAGATGCCCTCTCCCGCATGCATGATGACCCCAAGAGCCTTGCAACTCCAGATACCATCTTACCATCAGGTAACTTTTTACTGCTACAGACTGACCTCCTGTCACAAATCAAGCAGACATCTGCCAACCTGCCCAGTCCTGCTGGAGTTACCTTGACTTTTAAAGATGGGTTACTTTGGAGAGGGAGTCAAATCTTTGTTCCAGCCGAACTACGGCTGGAGGTCTTGAAGTTACTCCATGATCACCCCTTGGCTGGCCATTTTGGTATCCATAAAACAATGGAACTAGTCCGAGGAATATTTTGGTGGCCTAAGTTAGAGGAGTTCTGCAAAGACTATGTGAACGCATACCCCATTTGTGTTCGAAGCAAGACGCCAAGAGACAGGGCCTGGGGTCTACTGAAACCATTGCTTGTGTTTACCC
>BLSH010123045.1:163773-180443 GCA_018402905.1 Glandirana rugosa | reverse complement strand
AGGCCGTTTTTTCTACGTACGGGACACCGACTTACCGACCGCAACAATATACGTTTAAGCCACTTTGTACCCTTGAAGGGAACCCCAACCGCCATAGAGACTGCCCGTGTCTTTATTAAACAGATTGTAAGGTTACATGGAGTTCCTGCCAGCATTGTATCAGACCGGGGGGGAAACAGGTCACCTCACGTTTTTGGAGAGCTTTATGTGGAGTCCTGAAGATCGAGTTGGCACTGTCATCAGCATACCACCCTCAAACTAACGGGCAAACAGAAAGAACCAATCAAACTCTTGAACAGTATATCCATTGTTTTACATCCTTTGTTCAGGACGATTGGGTATCTCTGCTGCCACTGGCAGAATTTGCATATAACAACGCCAGCCATTCAGCCACAGGGCATGCATCTTTTTTGCCGGATTTCATCTCAGAATCCACAGTCCCAGCAGTCCATAGCACTGTGGATTCCCTGCACCAGAACCACAAGATTCTGCAAGAGGCAATAACAAAGGCACAGGCAGACAATAAAAGGGCATTCGATAAGAAAAGAAAAGGGGAGCTGAATCTACAACCGAATGACAAGGTATGGCTCTCTACTACCAACCTCCGGTTATCCTGCCGATCCAAGAAGTTGGAACTGAAGTTCATTGGTCCATTTCCGGTCAAGAAAAGGATCAACGAGGTATCGCATGACCTTTCTTTACCTATTCTTTACATATTCATCCTGTATTCCATGTCTCACTTTTGAAACCTGCAATACCAGATCCTTTTGCTGACAGTAGGTCTAGACACCCAGAACCTGTCTTGGTCAATGGTAATGAAGAATTTGAAGTGGAGGCTATTGTAGATTGCAGGAAAAGAATAAATCAGGTCCAGTTTCTCATCAAATGGAAGGGCTACGGTCCAGAGGATAATTCCTGGAAACCTAAAAGTAATGTGCATGCTAGAAGGTTAGTCAGGGCCTTCTTTTGTGCTCATCCAGAGAAACAGGCCCAGTTGGGCATCCGGAGGCTGCCCGTCAGGGGGGGGGCACTGTCAGGGCACCAATAGCAGGAGGACTCTAGGACCCAGAATCCGTCAGAGCAGGAGGGCCCTAGGACCCAGTATCTCTGGCAGCACATCTCATGGGCCTTTATAAGAAAGTCAGACCTTGCCTGGAGTGCTGTCTGATCTGCAGCTTTACCTGTGATTCTGTGTTACCTGCAATCTGCTATCTGGAATTGACCCGGCTTGTTCTGACCTTGCTTATCGGATTCTTCTGCCTGCTTACCATTGTTGTATTATTTGCTTGTGACTGACCATTTTCTGCCTACTGTCTGATATACCTGATGTTCCTGTATTGACCCGGCTTGTCTCACCTGCTCCAGTCTGCTGTATCCAGTATCCAGGGTTGCCTCCCTGTACCAAGTGCCCAGCTGTCATCATTTGCAGCTCATCTGGTGAAGATCTGCACTCACCTGCACCTGTCAGCCTCTACGGCTTCCACCAGGCACTCCTACCCCACTGTGCTCATTGACTGCTGTCTCCACTCCAGTGGTCAGTAAGCCAGAGTTGTATGAGAGGTCTCCTCCTACGGAACTCAGGCTCTCCACCAAGGTACGTGACAAACATTACATATCCTCTAATTTTTGGTTCTATATCTGAACAATAATTGAACAAAAATCAGCCCAAAGGCACACAGAAAGCAAAACAAAAACAAATAACAGGGCATTTACCCATTCCCCTATCTATCAAAGGTACAAAAAAGTTTTGGGGGTTGATTTGCTTAAGGAGTACTGCATATTCATTTGGAAGTACATTTTTAATGTAGAGGTATGGGTGCACATTTATCACTTTGGATGGCAGAACCTGTCAAAGTCAACTCCATAGGTCTTTGCCAACTACACACTATAATTTAGGAAATGGTCAGAAGGTGATGTATATAGTGAAGTAGATAATAATAGACTGCAGATAGTGGCATTTGCTCCTCAATATAAATTAGTTCCTAAGTAAAGTGAAGCTGGTTTTACTTCAACATCTGATCAAGTGCAAGGCAACATCCCGCTCATGATTGGGTATTAAAAGTGAACACAAGTAAATAATTCACTATGTTTTTTGGCAAATGTTTCATGCTCTATGTAACAATCCGTGCGTTTTCTATCTATCTGACAACATCTGTCCTTAGATACTCCTAGCAAACTCTTTGGATAAAAGAAAAACTGGCATGTACACATCTTGTCTGATAGCATGATTGGAGATTTATTAAGGAGATGTATTATTTTAATATAGTAGAAAGTACAAAGTTGAACAGTAGATCGTCAAATGAACAATCAATTGAGGAGCAACAAGAGGTGTACATAGGTCACTAAAATACATTTGAATATATCTAACGTAGATTTAGAAAATATAGGTATTCATTGGTAGTGTGCTGTGATTGTCAAAAATTTAGTTAGAGAGGTGGCAAATTGGGTGTGGATAAGGCATGAGGGTTTCAAGGATGTAGTGGCGTTTTTATGAGAGAGGTAGGCATTTAGGGTGTTTGAGCCAAAGATCCCACTGATTTAGGAAAGTAGGAATTCGTAGGTGAGCTTTGATATACATAAATTACATCGGAGAATGGTTGTCTAGAATAGCTATTAGTTCTGAGCTAGAAGGGGGGCTGGGGGCTTTCCAGTTTCTGACAATAGCTAAATGAGTAGCTATGAATACATGGGAGATGACTGTGTGGGAGGGTCGGGCCAGGTATCCATATCCAAACCCAATAGAACCATTTGAGGTGTGAGGGATACAGGGGTTGGCAAGATGGAAAGGAGGAATTTAGAGAGCATAGTCCAAAACATGATAAGGGTTGAGCAGGTCAACCAAATATGTAATGGGATCCCTGGGTTCCCACAGTTTCTCCAGGACAGGTTGGTGGAAGATGGGTAGATGTGGGCGATTTTGGTCAGGGTGAGGTACCAGTTGTGATATATCTTTTAAACAGTTTCCCAGTGTTTTGAGATTTTCAAGGGTGTTTAGAGCGAGCAGTACCATTGTTGGGGAATATAGTAGCATTTTAGTATTTGTTCCCATTTTAGCATTGTTTGGGTCTTAGGGGTGTGGCAGGTATTGTGAGGAGTTTGTATATACAGTATCTCACAAAAGTGACTACACCCCTCACAATTTTGTAAATATTTTATTATATCTTTTCATGTGACAACACTGAAGAAATAACACTTTGCTATAATGTAAAGTAGTGAGTGTACAGCTTGTATAACAGTGTAAATTTACTGTCCCCTCAAAATAGCTCAACACACAGCCATTAATGTCTAAACTGCTGGTAAAAAAGTGAGTACACCCCTAAGTGAAAATGTCCAAATCGGGCCCAAAGTGATAATATTTTGCGTGTCCACCATTATTTTACAGCACTGCCTTAACCCCAAAGCTTCACAGGTTGCCACTGGAGTCCTCTTCCACTGACGACATCACGGAGCTGGTGGATGTTAGAGACCTTGCCCTCCTCCACCGTCCATTTGAGGATGCCCCACAGATGCTCAATAGGGTTTAGGTCTGGAGACATGCTTGACCAGTCCATTACCTTTACTCCCCACGTCTTTAGCAAGGCAGTGGTCATCTTGGAGATGTGTTTGGGGTTGTTATTATGTTGGAATACTGTCCTGTGGCCCGGTCTCCAAAGGGGGGGATCATGTTCTGCTTCAGTATTTCACAGTACATGTTGGCATTCATGGTTCCCTCAATGAACTGTAGCTCACCAGTGCCATACTGGTTGCTGCCACACATGCTTGACGCCATCTGAACCAAATAAGTTTATCTTGGTCTCATCAAAACACAGGACATGGTTCCAGTAATCCATGTACTTAGTCTGCTTGTCTTCAGTTTTGGGCTTTCTTGTTTCTCATCTAAGAAGAGGCTTCCTTCTGGGACAACAGCCATGATGAAGTGTGCGGCGTATGGTCTGAGTACTGACAGACTGACCCCCACCTCTTCAACCTCTGCAGCAATGCTGGCAGCACTCATACATCTATTTCCCAAAAACAAGCTCTGGATAGGATGCTGAGCACGTGCACTCAACCTCTTTGGTCGACCACGGCAAGGCCTGTTCTGAGTGCAACCTGTCCTGTTAAACTGCTGTATGGTCTTGGCCACCTTTTTAACATATGTATTTTTTGTCTATTGGTCTTACAAGCAGCACCATGCATTTGGTAGGGTGTTCCCCCCAAAAATCTATCTTTTTGTATGTTGAGGTCCTGACCAGACCTTTTGGGTTGGTGAACCCCATCCTCCTTAATTAACCCCAATCAGTGTCCACCTGATCCATGGGGTGAGTCCTCTGGTCTTCCATAAAGTGAAGCATTTGCTTCCATGGTTTAATAGATAGGATCATTCACTCTAAGGTTAGTGTAGGAGCCCACTGTTAAAATGGGGTACTTTGCAGCAGCCAATGGGCTTAAGCACTTCATGGCCATTCAGTGTGACCAAACCCCCATATTTTTGCATTTTTACTATATACGCTTAGACGCTATAAACAGCCAGGCAGGAGTAAGTATCATGTATGAGCTGTAATATGTATTTTTTTTTTTTTAGATCTGATCCAAGCAGTTTATATAGCTAGGAGAGCTGGCTAACGAGAGGGTATGGACATTAGGTGAGACAGAGTGGAAGCTGAGACTGGCAATTAACCCTCAGTTGAGCAGCTTGCTCTGAGAAGGGAGGGCTGAGCCCAGCCCTGACAGTAGCTGCTGGAAGAGCGTGGAGCCCTTATATAGGTTCCCAATAACAGAAATGCCTGCGGTGGTCCATTCGGAGAAGGTAATCTTGGGCTTAAATATATGAAGTGCCTCCAGAGGTATATTTGAGAGCAAACAGAGTGGGATGCCTTTAGAGCTTTAAAGAGTGGCTTTCCATGTCTTGTTGGTGGCATTGATGGTGTCGAGGCATGTGTGGGTCCCTTAGTATTTGTTAGGAAAGGAACATTTCTGCTAAATTCTGGTGTTTCCGCGGTGTTGCGCATGCCTGAAACGGCGCCAAATGGGGCTATTTAAACCTGGAGAGTCCAGCAACAAGTGCTGCTCGTTCTACAGCGTTCCTGACCTGTAAGCCTCTGCTCCTGCTACCTGTTCCTGTGTTTGCTCTGCCTCCTGTTGACCCAGCTTGTCCTGACCTGCTGTTCTGCTACCTGCACCGACCCCGGCTATCCACGACCATCCGATTGTCTGCTCCCTTGTACCTCTGCTGCCCGCCCGTTAACGAACCTTGCTTGGACTCTGACTACCCGTTTGCCTGATCCTCTTGTACCTTCCTGCCTGCCTGTTGCCGACCCAGCCTGTACGACCATCCTGCTATCTGCATGTCTTCTGGAGCCTCACTGCATCATCGGTGACCCTCCAGCCCTCGTGCCATCCCGCACTCTTGGGCCTCTGTCTACTCTACCAGGGGTCCTCGAATCGGGTGCGCAAGAGCGGTTGTTCCCTGCACAAGACAGACTCCACCACTAGGTACGTGACAGTATTGTAGACTAGGGCATTGAGAATCTGTCTAGGATGTGAGGCCAGTGCTCTAAATTCTATTTAAAACCAGGTAGTTTGTTGCGTGGGATTCCACCAGACCTTGGCTTGATCAAGAATGGTTGCTTTATAATATGCTAGGATGTCTGGTGCACCCATCCCACCAGAGAAGACAGGTGTGCATAGGGTGTTGCGTTTAAGACAAGGATGTTTTCCACCCCAGATGAAGGTAGTTATGAAGGACTGTAGTTTCAATAGTTGCTTTTTAAGAAAGGGTATCGACATAGTTCAGAACATATTTAAGAAGTTAATTTTATATAGGGAGGCCCTACTAAATAAGCCTAAGGTGTGGTGAAGTTCGGGGAGTGATTTAATAGGGTCAGTCAGGGATATTATGACATTGTCGGCATAGAGGACGATTTTATGTGTTTTGTTACCAACTGTAATTCCTGATATGAGAGTGTTGTTCCAAATCAAACAGGGTTTTCCCACACACTTTGAAGATGATTTTAGAACACTAATATGGCTTCACCTGCCTGAAACAGGGTTTTCCCACACAATTTGAAGATGATTTTAGAACACTAATATGGCTTCACCCGCCTGAAACAGGGTTTTCCCACACAATTTAACCACTTTCCAACCAGACCAATTCTGACATTTCTCTCCTACATGTAATAATCATTGTTTTTTTGCTAGAAAATTACTCAGAACCCCCAAACATTATATATATATATATATTTTAGCAGAGATCTTAGGGAATAAAATGGTGGTCATTGCAACTTTTTATGTCACGCGGTATTTGCGCAGCAAAGTTTCAAACGCATTTTTTTTTTGAAAAAAAAAGTTTCATGAATTAAAAAAAAAACAGAACAGTAAAGGTAGCCCAATTTTTTTGTATATTGTGAAAGATAATGTTACGCCGAGTAACTAGATACCCAACATGTCACGCTTTAAAATTGCGCCCACTCAGGAAATGGCGCCAAACTTTGGTACTTAAAAATCTCCATAGGTGATGCGTTAAAATTGTTTACTGGTTACATGTTTAGAGTTACAGAGGAGATCTTGGGCTATAATTATTGCTCTCGTTCTAACGCACGCGGCGATACCTCACATGTGTGATTTGAACAACGTTTACATATGCGGGCGCGACTAACGCGTGCGTTCGCTCCTGTGCGCGAGCTCGCGGGGACGGGGTGCTTTAAATTTTTTTTTTTTTTTAATTATTTATTTTACCTTTATTTTTTTATTTTTTACACTTTCTCTTTAAATTTTTTTTTGATCACTTTTATTCCTATTACAAGGAATGTAAACATTCCCTGTAATAGGAATCTTGCGTGACAGGTCCTCTTTATGGGGAGATATGGGGTCAATAAGACCTCACACCTCCCCTCTAGGCTGTAAAGACCGAGATCTGAAAAAAAAACGAGCGATCTCGGTCTTTTCCGCCGAGTAAACCGTCATTGTTTACATCACGTGACCCGGACGTGACGTCATACGTCGTGCCCGGGCCTCCGAGGCGCATTGAGATGACTGGTGACCATCTGGTCATCAGTCATCACTACGCTCAGCATCCGCCGGCGACGGATCTGTTCTCCGGGCCGCCGATGGCACGAGCGGCCCAAGAGAAGCACCGGAGGGCGGCGGGAGGGGGGGCGTCCCCTCCCGCTGCCGATAAGAACGATCAAGCGGCTGAACTGCCGCTATGATCATTCTTATGGTGCAGGTAATCGCCGGCGGGAAAAAAATGATACCTGAATGATGCTGGTAGGTGCCGGCATCATTCAGAGATCACTGACAAGGATGTCTTTAGACGTCCGGCGGTCGGTGAAGTGGTTAAAGATGATTTTAGAGCACTAATATGGCTTCACCCGCCTGAAACAGGATTTTCCCACACAATTTGAAGATGATTTTAGAACACTAATATGGCTCTATGCCCCTGCAATAGCCTTTTCCCACACACTTTGAAGATGATTTTAGAACAATAATCTTTCCCTTAAAGCAACAGCTGGAACCTTTCCCTGTACAACTTGATGATGATTTTAGAACACTAACCTTTCCCTTAAAGCAACAGCTGGAACCTTTCCCTGCACAACTTGATGATGATTTTAGAAGAATAATCTTTCCCTTAAAGCAACAGACTCTACCTAGTCCAGTCAGATCGTTCTGTGCAGCAGGATGAGGTGTGCAATCTGTCCCTCAAAGCACCAGTACTAGTATCTCTCCCTAGTCCACAATCAGATCGTTCTGTGCAGCAGGATGAGATGTTCTGCAATCTGTCCCTCACAGAGCCAGCAGCATCCTCTCCCTAAACTATCCTGAGAGCATATGACATGCAGCACGGTGACTCCAGCCCCATATAGAGGCTGGGTCACACGGTGCACTGGCCAATCACAGCCATGCCATTAGTAGGCATGGCTGTGATGGCTTCTAGGGAAAACCAGTGAAACACTTGTTGATTGGCTGCCCTTGGCAGCTTTTCAACACGTGTAATAAAATACCAGAAATTTTTTTGAAAAGTCCGGGTTCGGGTCTGGGTCCCGGACACCCAAAAGTTCGGTACGGACCCGAACTTTACAATTCGGGTTCGCTCAACTCTACCGAAGAGCATACAGCAAGCATAACCCCAGTTTTTTTCTTTATAGAGTAGTGAAGTAGCAATGTGAGTACAGGAGGGGGGCTCGCTGGAAGCAAAATGAGTTTCTTGCACACATAGTATGTCAGAGGTTTGGGCTAGTGCTTCCTTCCATAGTAAATTTTGCTTATATGGGGAGTTTAAGCCTTTTGCATTGATGGATGTTAAATTGATAGACATTTTGGTTAGTAGTTAGTGGGGGAGGTGAAGTACAGGTATTACGCTTTCTGTTGTTGCACACAGGTAGGAGTAAGTGGTATCAAACCTATGACAATGTTACACAGTATATAAAGGGTGAATAGGGGATCACCAAGGCACTTATAACATGGAACCAAAAGTCCTTAAAACATAACCTTTTTTGGAGTAATTTCAGAAAAATCATTACAACCACTATATCAAACACTTTAAAAGCTGACAACGTTGTCAATTACACAACCTGGACACCACCTTACACACAGTAATGTAAACACCACCCTACATCAAGGGTATTGAAAAATTCCCAGTAAAAAATGCCCGTGTGAACAGGTCAGAATATTGTCTCTGAGGTGTTTGAGTAGTCTGGGTGTAGTTGGCTATGAATAAAGTAAGATGCTCCGGATGCAGTGGATTCAAAAAAAGGGGGCGAGTACCATGCAAGTCTGCAAATTGATGTAAACACGCTGCTGAATAGAGTGAGTGAACATTAGACACATCTACACTGATGTCATTGCTGCTCAAAGGAGTCCCACAAGAGAAGCATGATGGTCTAGGTGGTTAAATACAAACACTGCAGACCTGGTTAGGCTAACAATGGTGACATTCCAGTCCATGTATGCATGAATGCATATAGGTAAAGTGCCAGTGCAGACTTTGGTTGCTCACATCACCGAGGTAGTTGCACAGCATGTAAAAACCCAGTTGGCTGATTGCCCATTAGAATCGGCACAACAGCCATATCTGCCATTCAATACTGGGATATAGTGTCCAGCTGCACACAAGCTCTAAGACAATGCCGCCAAGAATGCTCACCATACGTCTCACCGCTTTGTTGTTGGGGATTAGTCTTCCAGAGCAGTCTCACACAGTCTCTGTTCTCAGCTGTAGCATGCTAATCTCCTCCATTCATTGCATCCGTGTCGGCATAAACCCTGGCGTGTTCACAGGGCGGGGCAGGGGGCGGGGCAGGGGGCGGGGCAGGGTGTGTCAAAAACAGACTGGGGCCGTGGGAAGTCCATGATTGGGCAGACATCATCCCACAGCCCCAGTCTGTTTTTGAACTTAGGAACCACACCTAAATTTAGGTGTTGTCTAAAGGAGTGGTGAACAAGGCTACGTGATAGCTGCCCCACACCGACCTTACACTGTCAGTACGGGTGTATTTTTATTAAAACATTTTTGGTGAGTGTTACACAGTAGTCAAAATAGAGCTAACAAACTAAAGTTAACCAGTATATCAGTAGCACACTGAACAAAATTGGTGAGAGATACAAAATAATGAAGAGAACCAAAGAGAAATACAGTAAAGTGCTTGGCACCTTTTCCTTCTTGGGATAGAGAGTATAGAGCACAGTATAGTCAGTTTTACGTTCATCAGGGACATTTGTTACAGTGGAGGATTGCAGGTTTGTTAAGTCAAAGATGACAAGGGGCACCTTGTGCCATGAGAGAGTGTAGATTTAGGAACCTTACCAACGGTTGTTACCAGAGGCATTACGCCTAGTATCCTGAGAACGTGCAGGTGGTCGCTCTGGTGGAGGATCAGGCGGCGGTGAGGTAATCAGGCCCCAGTTTAGCACTCATTTGATGCCATCCTTGGGTGTGAAGATGTTGGTGGTTTGGTTTTGGAACGTGACTACAAGCTTAACTGGAAAGCCCCATTTATATGGGATGTTGTGATCTTTGAGAATTTCAGTTCCTTGAGAAAATTCCCTTCTTTTTTGAGCTGTATCAGCGGAGATAACTGTGTATAGTGATACAGAGGAATAAGGATCAAGTAGTGGAGAAATGGATTGGACGCCAGTCATGATCCGTTAATTAACCTGAAAGAAGTAGATGCATGCCAATATATCATGTGGTATAGATGCAGGTAGGTGGTAAGGTTTGGCAATGCGATGTGTCGGTCAATAATCATATCAGTATCTTGAGGAATAAGTGTGAGGAATAGTCGCTGGATGTAGGTGATCAGGTCAGGAGGATTAACACCCCGGAATTTCATATTATTCCTCCTTGATCAGTCCTGTAAATCTGCGACTTTAGCTTACAGGTAGTGTGTTGATCACGGGTGTCCGCCATTTTGTTATAGGCCGCAGTGTGTTAAGTCGTTTGTTTTTCTAAATCCTCAGTGTGGTCAATATAATACATTCTAGAGTGTAGCATGGAAATAGAGGACCACAGCTCATTGCGCATATCTTTTTGTAGGGAGAGCAGCACGAACTTGACGATATGCTCAGATGCAGGCTGGACAGAGGCAGGCAATGTAGCCAGTGAGTAAGAGCGAGCCTCTTCAGGGCCTATAGCTGCTGGGGAATCCCAGTGCTGTGCTTTGTTAAGGGAGAGGGCTGGAGACTGAGTGGCTCTCTTACCTCGATCAGCGGGAGAAGGCTGAGAGGATTCTGTGCCAGGAGCTGTGGTGTCCATTTCCCTAGTATGATGTCATGTTCCTGTGTCTCCCTGGTATCTGGGGAGGAAGTTTGGGGTGCCGCTCCGGTGCCATCTTTACTGTTCTGCATGTCCGTTTTGAAGAAATAATCAGTGAGGCAGTGCGGCTTGTGCAGGCTGTTATTTCTTCTTCTGGACATACCGTCAGGGTGCCATTCAAGTTATCTCCCCTCCGGTGTGACAGAGAGGGGAGAAACGTTGGTAGAGAGTGCTGCTGGTTGCAATCTGTCCCAGGGCTGAGCGGAGCTGAGATATTAGGCAGCCATCTCGCTCCATGGCCAGCCACGCCCCCATTGTATGTACTTTTATCTCTGCCTCTTGGAATGTGATAAGGTATACTTATTTTATGTTATGTATGTTTTTTCCCTTTATACATGCATGTTATTGACAATATATGTATGTGACAATAATTAATTTTGTGCCTCCATCACATGCATACACTCAAATCTAGCTACCCAATAAGGGAAGTATAGCTGATCTATGAAGAAATGGCAAGCAGTTCCCGGTCCACAATAGCAGTATTGCTGGAAATGTCAGTGTGAAGAACCAGGCTTTGGAGACTGAGGTCAAACACAGACACTGCTGGATAGGGTGTATGAAGTGAAAAGGATACTGCTCCGATCCCAAAACTGATGTATAATGCTGGGTTAGACACCCTACCCGGTGTCAGAAAAGTTCCACACTAAAAACAATCTGCTCTGTGCTCAGTATGCAGCAGCTTGGATGGGACAGAGCATAGCTGACAGGTGATGGACTCCCATGGGTACAGCCAGTTTGCACTAAGAAGGTCAAAGTTGGGCTGGATGGAGATAGGTAGGTGCAAGTGAAATACCGGATTGTACTAATTCAGTTAGTCTCACCACTTCTCGACAGCACTGAACGATCCACCGGTCTGCTCCGTGATCAGCCACCAAGGCACCTCAATCACCATGTCCATACTCCTCCTGTTATCTTGGCTTTATTCCTGGCTTGATTCTTAGGGTAGCAAGGCAGGTCTGTTGGTTCCTGTCTGTGTAAAAGCATCACAGTCGTGATGAGGTCTCGCTGACGCTGGCTCTGAAGAAACTCGCCTGACAAGTGAAACGCATCAGCGTGACGTCATCACGTCCTAACTTTTCTGACACCCGACCGGTAGTCTAACCCAGCACCATACATCAGCTTTGGGATCTGAGCAGGATCCTTTTCACTTCATACACCCTATCCAGCAGTATCTGTGTTTGGCTTCAGTCTCCAAGGTCTGGTTTTTCACACTGACATTTCCAGCATTACTGCTATTGTGGACCAGGGACTGCTTGTCATTTCTTCATTGAACAGCTATACTTCCCTTATTGGGTACCTAGATTTGAGTGTATGTATGGGGATGGAGGCATGTTTATTGCAGCTGCCTGTCTGTGCTGACAACGTTGTCATATTTTAACTATTGAAATTGTGAAGGTGTTCGATGTTTTTATATTAGTGTTTAATATTTCAAGAAAGCATTTTCTATTTTTCCTATAGCCCGCATTATTCCTCATTGATGATGTTCTTGCGGATCTGTAGTCCTCTTAATTATATGTTGTTCTAGTCTAGAGGAGCTGTCTGTCTCTTAATGAAAAGTGATGGTTGATTTAAGGTTTAGACTTAATTGGAATTAATTCATCTCCCCCTATACCTAATTACTGAGGTGTAGCTTATTAGGTCCTTTATTCCCTTTGTTATATAAGTGTTTATTGTGTGCTCAGTACTATATACAAAAGTACCCTTAGTTTATACTGTATATAAAACCACATGATTATATAATGGAACATCAAATCAATATAAAGAGTCCAAAAAATTTGTAAAAGTGCCAAGTAAAGTGCCTTATGCAAAAAAAGTGCCTTAGTGTCCCATGTGCTTTACCACCACTGTTGTACTTTCCACTTTAAGCCTTCACTTACCGTGTGCAACCTCCACCTTCACAAACCACTTACCAAGTATATAGACCCACTTTTGTTTAGGGTCAAAACACACTTAGGATCATGAGGGGGTTCCCCCACTCCTCCACCTCACTTATTCAAAAGCACAGCTTCAATCCTGCTGTTGAATAAGGGAGGTAGAGGAGTGGGGGAACCCTCCTGTGATTCTAAGAGTTTTTTGACCCTCAACAACAGAGGTCTGATGCTAGAATTATTGCTCTCACTCTGACATTCACGGCAATACCTCACATATGTGGTGCAATCACTGTTTACATATACATGTACAACCTATGTACAAATTCACATTTGTGTACAACCACATGATATCAGGGACTTTTAAATGTTTTTATTTTATTATTAATTTTATTCAAATGCATTTTTTTACACAGTACCTTTAATTTTTTGTGACCAAGGCTATTGCTATTACAAGGGATGAACAAAAACTCTTGTAATATCATGGGCCATGACAGGTCCTCTTTATGGAGAGATCTGGCGTCCTTTAGACCCCAGATCTGTATTCTGGCCTCCAAAGTATCTGATCAAACCAAGATCAGATGCTTTGACGGTAACAGCTTGTTTACATTAGACCAAAACCATAAGTGACAAAATCCTCATCACTTCCAGTTTCTGAAAAGAGGGGTGGGAACTTCCATTCCTACCACTATTTTTTTTTAAACAATCAGAGGTGCTTTATTGATTGTTTGCATAGTAAATACAGTATACCCCAAAAAAAATCACAAACAATACAGGAGACTGCAAATAGGTACACAGGACAGCTCAAACCTTCAGAACAGCTACGTCAGCAAGTACATTCCCATCCACATGTGCCCAGACATAATAGTCATGTATAAACTCTCCGCCAGCGAAACAAACAGCAGGTCATTAAGGTTGCACATCTATCCCAACCTCCACAGTGGGAGCACCCCCCTATCCCCCCGTCCCCAACCCCCCCTAGGAATCAACCCACGGAGCCCAGACCTTATCATACTTCCACGCACAGCCTCTATTCATGTATGTTATCCTATACATAGGTAGGGCTGCTGTTACCAGTGCTTTCCAGGAGGACAAAACCGGGGCGGAAGAAGAGGTCCAGGTCAAGAGGATGGGTTTTTTAGCATAGAACATAAGGTAGGAGATAAGAAGTTTAGAATGATGAGAGCGCTGCTCATCCTCATGCACCCCCAGTAAAGCAAGTTCCAGTGTCATCAGAATGGACATCTGCAGTCTAAGATTAACCATCTCGAAGACTTTTTGCCAATATTAGTTTATAACCACCCCACAACATATGGAACAGGGTGCCTACCTGCGTTTTACATCGTGGGCATCCGGGGTCCCTTTCAGGGAAGATACGATGGAGTTTCTGAGGCGTATAGTGCAGTCGGTGAATGATCTTAACCTGGATAAGCTTATCCCCAGAAGAGATAACCAATTTGGGCCCAAGCTTTAAACAGCCCTCCCAATCCTCCTTATCTACAGTCGGTAAGTCTTCTCGCCACAGTTCCCACAACTTAGTCAGCCTAGGTGAGTCTTTACTCAGTAGAGTGCTATACAGCGTTGATAAAGGCTTACAAAGGTCACCCGGTGACAACAATGCCTCAATCGGGTCCTCCTGTAGGGACAATGGCCGGGGGAACTGGGCCCGCATGGCTTGGCCGAGCTGCGTATATCTAAACTGCATCCAGCGGGGCAGACCATATGTAGCAGTCAGTCCAGAAAGAGGAGACAGGGTACCCTGCGTGAGAATATCCCCCAGGCTAGTAATACCATATCTGGCCCACACCCGCGGGTCTGGTACAGATCTTAGATGGGGCAGTTGAGGGTTCCCCCACAGTGGTTGGGCCGGAGACCATTGGTCCAGTTTTAGGTATTGCCTCCTCTCTGCCACCCACACCCTCCACATCGCTCTTATAGGGCCAGGGGACAATGGGTACACCTTCGGTCCTCTGTAGGCAAAGTTTCGCAACTCGGCCAGAGAACCCAGGCAGGCCGCCTCCAGACATGTCGCTGCATTGGCTTTAGAACCGACATACCACCATTGGACCATGACCAGCATAGCTGCCCACCAATATACTTGGAAGTTGGGGAGGGCCAATCCACCCATAGAGGTTGGGAGCCACAGAGTAGACTGTGCCACTCGGGCACCCCGCCATTCCAAATGAAGGAATTGATGAGCTTGTGTATCTCTTTAAAAAAGGAAACAGAAATCCAGATGGGGCAGTTTCTAAATAAATAATTGAACTTAGGGAGAATCATCATTATAATAAGGCTTATCCGTCCCAGGAGGTTCAGTGGGAGCTTAGTCCAGGATAGGCAGCGTGTATGCAAATTAGTGAGTAAAGGTAGCAGATTTTTTTCCATATATCCCAACGATTGCCTAGTAATTATTACACCCAGATAACGGAACTCCGTCACCCAGCACAGTGGCGAGGGGATCGCTGTGGTCAACGCGCCATCGTCAATAGGGAACAATATGGATTTGGACCAGTTGATTTTGAACCCTGAAAAAACGCTGAACGCATCAAAAATCTGTACAGCGGCCTGACGAGAGGGCCCCGCATCGTTCAGATATAGGAAGGCATCATCGGCATACAGCAATATTTTTTCCTCCAACTTCCCCACCCTGAGGCCCCTAACAGCTGAAGCACTCCGAACGGCAATGGCCAGAGGCTCCAGCGCTAGAGCAAACAGGGTGGGGGAGAGGGGGCATCCCTGACGCATTCTGCGCGATAAGCAAAACGGAGATGATAGCCAATTATTCATACGCACGTGTGCTGTAGGGGAGCTATAGAGCAATCAAAGGCGTGTAAGAAACGTGGGCCAAATCCAAACTGAAGCAGCACCTCCCAGAGGTATTCCCACTCCACAGTCAAAAGCCTTCTCCGCATTGAGAAAGGCAATGACTCTGGACCCAACATTGTCATGTGGGGCAGCTAAATTAAGGTGGAGACAGTGTATGTTGATGTCAGTCCCCTTACCCGGCATGAACCCTGTTTGATCAGCATCTATTAACTCCTCTATGACCTTAGAAAGCCGAGTGGCCAAGACCTTGGCAAAAATCTTGGCATCCACATGTAGCAAGGATATAGGTCTATAGGAGGCACACTCCAATGGGTCCTTTCTGGGCTTAGGGACCAACACTGTGATTGCCTCTGACATAGAGTCAGGCAACGTTTTAAGCTTTCCAAACTCTGAGAGAAGGGCAGTCAGTAGTGTTGAGCGAACCCGAACTGTAACGTGGCACGGACCCGGACCCGGACATTTCAAAAATCGTTCGGGTTCGGTCCGGGGTTCTGCTATTTTACTCCACGTGTTGAGAAGCTGCAGGGCAGCCAATCAACAAGCGTTTCACTGGTTTGCCCTTAGAAGCCATCACAGCCATGCCTACTAATGGCATGGCTGTGATTGGCCAGTGCATCATGTGACCCAGCCTCTTTATAAGCTGGAGTCACAGTGCTGCAGTCACATGCTCCTTGGGTTAGTGTAGGGAAAGGTAGCTGACTGCGTGAGGGACAGATTTGAGACATTTTAAGACCTGATCCTGCATCCTGAGATAGATTATTTTACTACTGCTGTCTGTGCTGTTGCTCTGAGGACAGATAGCAGAAATTAGAGATTTCAGATACCGCTGCTTTGAGTTGCAGATCAAACTCTGCTAAAAACAACGATCGCTACGATCGTGCTCAACGATCAGATTGTTGGGGGAATTTGAGATTTCAAATACCGCTGCTTTGAGTTGGAGATTGCAGATTAAACTCTGTCTAACGAAACGATCGTACGTTCGTACACAACGATCAGATTGTGGGATCGTACACAACGATCAGATTGTGGGAGTAATTTCAGATTTCACATACTGCTGCTTTGAGTGATCTGACTGCACTAGGTAGAGGCTTCTGCTTAGAGGGACAGATTCTTGTTCAAAAACCATTGCCTACTCCTATAGGGCCAGCTGTTGCTGTAAGTGACACATTATTGTTCAAAAACTCAAA
>BLSH010123045.1:119291-153825 GCA_018402905.1 Glandirana rugosa | reverse complement strand
CGTCATCAACCGCCCTCGCACGGCCACCGTCGTGCGAGAGTACGGGCGACGTGACTGTCTCGTCTTTTTACCCCTTGGTGGGTACATTTGTGCCGTCAAGGAGTGAGATAGTCCGTCGTACAGTCTCTAGATGACTAGTGACATGAACCCTAGTCAACCTTGAGACCACGGGGACTGTCGTGTCGGGGGAGTGTCAATCTTGTGTGGATCCCTTGTGTCAATTGGGAATCTAGCGGGGGGGGTCCAATTGGGGAAGTGACGGTTAGTGTAAATATGTCATTAGTCACCTATAAAGTTAAAGACTAGCGACATATTTACAGTAACCAGGGTTTTTTCACAGCATTTTTGACACTTTTTTGGGACCAATGACATTTATACAGCGATCAGAAATTGAAATATCCACTGATTACTGTATAAATGTGATTGGCAGTGAAGGGGTTAACCTGGGGGGGGCGATCTAAGGGTTAACTGTGTTCCCTAGGTGTGTTCTAACTGTGAGGGGGCTGTGCTGTCAGGGGCACCAGAGTTCCAACTGATCCCAAGTACAGTGATCAGTAGATCTCTGACATGCTGCCTGATAGAGTGAGGAACTGCCGTGTTTACATGGGTGGTTCCCCATTTTTCTGCTCTGTCAGTGCAGCGGGCATGAGAGCGTGCTGCCACCGGCACGCTCCCGCCAACTACTGCGCACCCTCGAGCTGCCGTTTAAAGACGGCGATTGGCGCTACAGAGCCACTCTGCAGCAGTAAATGTACGGAATACGGTTGGGAACCAGTTAAACAAGTAGAGATAATTATGTAAGCAATAACCAGTAGTTAATCATAGCTAACCCTAAATAAACTAATCCTTACCCAGTCAAGCACAGAAATTTGGCAATCATACAATAGGCTATTTATAGTTACAAATAGCCAAGAGAAAGTAATAGTTAAGTCATCCATTTATATGGAATACCAAAGTTGTTACCTTCATGAGAGGCCCCCAGTGTTGACAGGCCTCTGTAGATGGAATAGGTCAAATAGAAGCTGGGGGGCTGTCAGGAGAGCACCTGTTTTGCAAATTGGGCACATTCAAACCATTTTTTTTCAGTCAGACCCAGTCATCGATGGCATAATATCTTGATTGCTAAAAGCTAAAATAAACTGGCTGGAATTAGACTTTAAGTAGTGCATTTTCTATTAGTTTGGATAATTCAGGATCGGATGCAAACTTTATAAACTACAGGGGCTTGAATAGGAAGTAAAATATTTTACAATGCTACAAGCAGACTGTTAGTACATCATGCAAATATGGAGAATGTTCCTAAAATATTCCACTACACATACCTTCAAACATCTTCTCAACCATTCTGGGTTCCCAAGAGGGCATCCTTAATTGAGCTCTAATTTTAAAAAAATCCTAACATTTTATTTGTTGTTGAAGTAATTCCTCCAAACTTCTATACCTTCCTACTTGCCTATGATTATGATAGGAGGCTTTACTGGCCAACAGGAAATTGTGAGGGGTGGGAGGGGGTATGCAAGCCCTTGACATTACTGGTAAGATGTGCATAATAGTGCACTCTGGGATTCGGTGCATAAGAAATGTGATAAGTGCAGGCACTACCAAGTTCCTGAATGCCATTGCTTGTCAATATAGATTATTTGCAAAACTGATAGATGTACTGTAATTCCTTATGTGATAAAATAAATCCAAGCCATCTTAATTTTTACATGAAATGTAAATTGTTAAATTCCAACACCCAGATAAAAAGCAGTATTTCAATTGTGAATTACGTTTCTCAATCTTATAAAACTCTATATAAGCAAAACTCAGACGTGGAAATCTTTATATGGAAACTATTTATCAAGTACTGAATCTTGCAAACATCATGTTTCCATAAACATTTCCTGTGCTGCCAGCAGACAGATTTCCTTTTACACACTCTTCTCATAGACCACCGTCTGTAAATTCAGACTGAAAAAATTACTCAGCATTTCAGCAAAGTAAAACATCCAAAATAAATAAAGACCCCAGTATTACCATGAACATGTTTTGCTGAGAAATGGGAGATTATATTCTACTTCTAAAAATGAATTTTATATATTTCCTCCTCATTCTTCATTGTGTAGCTGAAAACTACAAGGTAATATTAATTCAGTGATAGGAACATTTAAGTATTAACACCTTCGATTTATGTACAGGTAATAATGGAAGACAGTGATAAAAGGAACAGGAGCATATGCATGTTGCAAATGTAATCAAATGTGATGTTGTTAGTAGGCTCATTCCTAGCACAGAAACACACAAATATAAGGATGGGTGAATTTTCCCGAGACAGATTTAATGGAGGTTCATCTAATCCTGTTTGACATTTCTGAAACCTGAACTTGACAACAAATCCTATTTATATCAATTGTAAAGTTCTGTGTAAACTTTTGGCGTTATATAAGTTCTGTATTATAATAATAATAATAAAAATAATAATAATAAAAATATCCATAGGGGGAAATCTTGATACTAAATTCAGAATATTTTCAAGGCAAAGCAGAACATTTTGGCCAAAAATGCTATATAGCAGAGAAATGGTCATTTTATTCTAACTTTAGGAGTGATGGAGTGATGGAAAAAACTCCAGTCCATTAAATTGCATGATTGGGAGAACCCTCTAGCTTGTATGCGGTGTCACAGAATAGTACAATTTTCATGAACAACATCAGCAACATCATATTCTGGCAGTACATAGCTTGGATACATAGTTGATTTTTTTTAAAGTGGTTGTAAACCCTCTCCTATACCCAGTTAAGTGAATAGCCTCAGATGATACACAGAGATGAAACAAATCTCCCTACATACGTTTGTGTATCTGGTGCCTTTCCCTTTTTACATTGTTTAGAAAGTGCAGATCGTGTTAGAAATCTTGTTTCCTCTTCCAGCAGTGTGTGTGTAATCTGGGCTTACACTGTGTGAGAGCTGATTGGAGGAAAGGGACACACCCCCACTACACATAGGCAGAGGTATGAAGGAACATACTGAGCTATATTATGAATAAAAAAAATTGATAATGCAGCGCTAAAAAGTTCATAAGTGTAGCCCTTGAAGGATCTGCAGGTAAGAGAATAGTCCAAACACCAGCTCATGTGCACAGGAATGGAAGAAAATCACAATCCACCAATGTGTCCAGCAAGTCTCCTTACCAGAAACCTATGGTAAAATCTCATATAGGAGTCTATTTTCCTCCAAACGTCAAACCAGCCAAGGGGACATCCATTGCAGACACCTCTTCACATGGTAAACTTAATCAGTCAAAGCAAGCTTATAATAGAAGCAACCTTCCTCTATGGCTCTCAGCGAACATATAAAGAAGAAAGGAAGCCAATAGTGAAGCCTGCCAAAGTAAAACCAGAAGTGTTTATTTAAAAATGCCTACTTACATTCAGTATAAAAAACACAACCTTGTATGAGACACTATGGTTCAGAAAGCTTGCTGGATGTGGAGCAACATTACTGATGCGTTTCATCCAATAGGATTTCGTTGGAGGTGTGGCTACCACACACAGCATGCATATTTATGATCAGAAGAACAGGAAATGAAGCATGGAGTGCATCGTGCCACCGCCAGTGCGCTCCAACGGCCGGAACCGGAAGTTCAATACACCTGTACATATCCTGGAGTGCCCCATAATAGTAGAGCGTACCAGGAGATGAACCAATCATCACAGTGGAGCGCATTGCGTCATCACCGGAACCGGATGTTCAATTCCCATGTAAACATCCTAGAGTGCACAACGATAGAGCCCACCAGGGCGCAGGCTAATTTACACAATGATAGAATGCACAATATTATCACACAGTGCGCACATCAATAGACTGTTTCTTAATATAAAAAATCATTCAAACTATCAGGTATAAAAAAAACAAAACATACATAATGATAAAAAAAAAAAAAAATCAGAAAAAACAAACGTGGACTGCATCGCGTCACCGCCAATGCGTCCCACAGAGGTAAAGAGGAAAACTGCCTATTTAAATCGGCACACATTAATTAAAGCAATCAAGACAAAAAAGGCAGATTTCCCCAAACCAAATATCGATAAAAAACAAGCAATCAAAATAATATGATACTTTAAATACATGAGATGGAGAAAATGCTCCATCTAGTGGGCAAAATAAGGAATGGAATACATATATCAATGGGCAATATTTAGGGACATATAATGGCCCCAAAATGGAGGTTATTGGCCAGAGATACAAAAAAGCACCAAACAGCGGTCAAAATGAACTTATTAGAAGAACAAGGAGTAACCAGCACTCTACCCCCGGTCCCCTTATTCCCCGGAAAGGGCCGCTTACCCAATTAGGTCACAATAACACCCCTGGTACACCTAGGGGATGTTGGACCAAGGTGAATTAACCACCCTGCCCGCCCTAGACCAGGTCTCAGTGGACATAGGGGTAATGGTCGGAACAATACATATAATGAGCAGAAGCCGTAATCCTATAATGATGTTGAGTCTTATAATTATTACGCTCCACTTAGGCAGGATGATGAAGAAAATTATGATTATGATAGGAGATATATTACCTCACACCCCTCACAGTATACTCCCAGAAATGGATACAATATGGGATCCTCCTCCCATTGGGAGGGCCAGGGCCACAATCAATCTAGGAGACCCCATTATGCTGACCAGGTTCCCCCTAGAGCTAATAATCCCCATTTTTTTCCCAAGAGTCCAGCAAGAAACAAACGGGGTGGAGAAGCAAGAGAGGGACCAGAGGGGGGAGGAGGTTCCGAAAGAAAAAGGAGGCGACTATAAAGGAGAATGGCATATATAATCTGAGCTCTGGGGTACTTACAGAGCTGGAAAAGTTTGTGCTTAATCACGGGTTGAAATTTGCCCCGGATAAACCTCTGTACAAGTTCACAGTGTTCATGGATGTCCAGAGGTATATCAGAAAAATCAATATAAAAAGGTATCTCCTCTCCAAACCCCCTAGAACTAGGAAAGTTGGGGCAGGCAATATTAGAAATACCGGGTTGGCAAATGCTTCATTATTTAATCCCCCAGGTAACGCCCCCCCATTGCAGTGTTTAAAGACCTGGTCCTCAAGGACATTGATAAATTGAAGGTCAGGAAGAATAATAGCCTGAAATTTAATGAGGGATTAAAATCACTAAAGGGGAGGAATGACATAGTAGTACGCCCAGCCGATAAAGGCGGAGGCATTGTTGTTTTGGACAAAGTGGCAAATGTGGCTGAAATAGATAGAATTCTGTCTGATACAGAAACATATGTCCCTTTGGCTCATGATCCCACAACTAAATTTAAAAGGGATCTAGTCAAGATGGTCAGTGATGGGTTTGAGAGAGGTTTGTTGAACAAAAAGGAGAAAGCCTTCCTTGTTCCGGGTTGCACCCCGTGTGCCAATCATGTATTACCTTCCCAAAATCCATAAAGATCAGGTTAACTCCCCAGGGAGGCCCATTATTAGTGGGCTTGACTTGATCACCTCTTGAGTTGGGAGGTATATTGAGGTTGGGAGGTATAAGATATATCTCTCGTACCCAGTCTTATAATAATGACTCGGCTCAAGTCATTAGGTCTTTGAGTGAGATTACGTGGAGGGAGGGCTACATTCTGGTGACAGTAGATGTAGCATCCCTCTACACTATAATCTCGCACTCTGACGGGTTTGCTGCTGTCAGGGCCTTCTTGGAAAGAGACTCGGAATTGGATCCTGACCAGAGAGAGTTTGTTTTGAGCCTCCTTGTGTTCACTATGTCACAGAACTATTTTTGGTGCGGCTGCTCCTTCTATTTACAAAATAGAGGAGTCGCGATGGGGGCCAAGTTCGCCCCCAGCATGGCGAATTTATTTATGGCCAAGTGGGAGAAGGGCATCATCTATGCCGCCAGGAGACCGGAGGTGGTCTTCTGGGGCAGATATATAGATAACGTCCTCCTCCTATGGGATGGCAGTGGAACCTCCCTTGATTCCTTCATGTGTGAGCTTAATGCCAACTCGTTGGGCATAGTGTTGCAATATGAAGCTAGTAACACCAGGATTCACTTCCTCTATTTGAACATTGAAGTGAGGGATGATTCACTGTTGACCACTACATTTTTCAAAAGTACGGACCGTAATGGTTATATTGGCCCTGGCAGCTGCCATCACCCTAGTTGGCTTAAGGCCGTTCCCAGGGCACAATTTATTCGACGCAGGCGTAACTGCTTTCTGAAGGAAAATTTCTTCACACAGGCAGAAATTCTAAAGGGCAGATTCCTTGATAAGGGGTATGAACCGGCTGCCTTGGAGGAAACAATTAGAGATGTTGGGGATATGGATAGAAACACCATGATCCAGGATAATATGGGTAATCCACGTTCGACACAGCAGGTTTTTAGGTTTTCTTTTCTTACCACCTTTTCCCATCAGCACTATGACATTGAGAAAATAATGAAAAAGCATTGGGGTGTGTTGCTGAATGACAAAGTTTTGGGCCCCACACTTCCTGAAAAACCACAGGTGGTCTTTGGGGGCGTGCCCCCCCCCGAGACTTTAAGTGGCTCCTAACATTATGGATCCACCTCTTAGAGTCCCTTTTTTTTTAACAATTAAAAGAGTACTTTCCATGTCGTAAGTGCAAGATTTGCCAGTTTAATAAACTTAAGGACAGGAAAATCTGTCAGTTTAGCACTACTGTGACACAAAAGACCTATGATGTGAAGACATTCATTACTTGTACCTCCCAGAATGTGGTTTACATGCTCACCTGCCCTTGTGGCTTGCAGTATGTGGGTCGTACTGTAAGAGCCATGAACGTGAGGGTAGGTGAGCATGTGGCCAATATTATTAAGGGATTCCCCAACCATTCTGTTTCACGACACTATTTGAAACATCACGGGAGGAATCCAGCGGGAACCTCTATTGTAACTATTGATTGATTTACTCCACACTGGCGAGGTAGCCATGTTAAGAGAGAAATCTCCAGGATGGAGACCTGCTGGATCTACGACCTAAAAAGCTATGTGCCATATGAAATGAACATTGACTGGGACGTCTCCTTTCATATGCTGGGGGTGGTTACTCCTTGTTCTTCTAATAAGTTCATTTTACCGCTTTTTGGTGCTTATTTGTATCTCTGGGCAATAACCTCCATTTTGGGCCATTATATGTCCCTAAATATTGCCCATTGATATATGTATTACATTCCTTATTTTTCCCACTAGATGGAGCATTTTCTCCATCTCATGCATTTAAAGTATTATATTATTTTGATTGCTTGAACAGATGATCATATTTCAAACATGAAGTTTAGACAATGAACACAATGTGGAGCTGTAGGCGCCAAAATTATAGAAGCATGCCACATCCTATGCTACAGATATGCAATTACACAAGTTGGTTGGGTGAAAAATGGACTTTGAAGGCATACTGAGTAAAAAATTATTGGTAAACTTTATTTGTTACATATAAGCAACCAAGTGCCTCATACAGAAGACATCTAAAAAAATCTTTAAAATGTGAATGAACAGACAAATCATGTATTTGAAGTGGCTTGTAGGCCACCAGTGATCCTTGAAGGTGCTTGGTCACTGGAGGTGAACCATGACCTAGGAGGATCAAACACCATCAATAGCATACATAGTGCTGGGATCTGTATCGTGAAAACGCAAACCCAATTATTTTAGTATATTCAGGATCACTTAGTGAAACAGTAATATAGTAACTTGAAACATTAGTAGTTACAATAGGTTTATGCCACAAGAGAATCCCAGAAGCAGGTATAGAGATAAAGTTTCACGCTTGAATATTCTGCACTTCATCTGGAGCTGAAGATAGTCATCTGATAAAAATAAATACATGTATGTCAGAGAAACAACATTCCAACATATATCACAAAGCATTGTGCAGTAACAAATAGACGTAAAGTGAAATCACCTACATAATATACATAAGAAACATTTGTACAGCAGCAGCGTGTCCCCCTTGGGTAAGGCATGATCATCCCAGATGGAAATGTAGCGGCTTCCCATGTAGGGCCGTCATACCCCGAAGAATCGCACACCCCAAAAAAGGCCCAGGGCAACGTCAAGCCTTTCACCGACCAGGTCCTCTGCTGGTACAGGTTCATAGATGACATATTTGTGGTCTGGACCGGCCCAGCCGAGGACCTGGTCAAGTTTTTTGAGCGCCTTAATGCCAATACCTATGATCTGAAGTTTACTCTAAACTTCCATACTCACACTGTTACGTTTCTAGATTTGTCCATCTTTATAGATGAACAACATTGTTTGGCCACGAGTCTCTACCACAAGGAGATGGCAGGCAATACTATTCTGCACACGGGTAGTACACATCCAGTGCTCCTCAAACGCAGCATACCGTATGCCCAGCATTTGCGTATTTGTTGCAACTGTACTGGGCTGGAGGATTTTCTGTCCCAGGCTGCCTCCTTGCGGGGGAGACTCTTGAATCGTGGCTATAGCAAGTCCTTACTCAAAAAGGCCTTTCATAAGGAACTCTTGCTGGACCAGCAGCAACTCATTTACAAAACCAATTCTGCTCAACGCTCAGTGCCTCAATCTACAGTTAAACTTATCACAAGGTTTTGTTCTCAGCACTTCCAGATACGCCAACTTCTAAACAGACATTGGCATCTTCTCACTGAAGATCCCATTCTAACCAAACATGTTTAAACCCTACCCGGAAATTGTATACCACAGGGATGTATCTCTTACGGATCAATTAACACAAACTCATTACAATCCTAAACGTAATTTGGATGTCCAACCTGGGGGGATTACCCATTCTGGTACCTGTGACATGTGCCCCTGGGTTTTGGAGGGCACCTGCTACAGACCACTCAATCGAGAGATCTTTCGTCCTAGGTTTTTGGCTGACTGTAACACACAGGGAGTGGTATATTTAATGCTCTGCCAGTGTGGCGCCTTTTGTGTTGGTAAAACGATACGCCAACTACGACAACGGATTGGGGACCACGTTTATTATTCAGGAAATGGTAAGATGGTTACTCCAGTTAGAGGATCACTGGTGGCCTACAAGCCACTTCAAATACATGATTTGTCTGTTCATTCACATTTTAAAGATTTTTTAGCTGTCTTGTGTATGAGGTACTTGGTTGCTAATATGTAACAAATAAAGTTTACAAATAAGTTTTTACTCAGTATGCCTTCAAAGTCAATTTTTCACCCAACCAACTTGTGTAATTGCATATTTTGATTGCTTGTCTTTTATCGAAATTTGGTTTGAGGAAATCTGCTTTTTTGTTTTGATTGCTTTAATTAATGTGTGGCCATTTAAATAGGCAGTTTTCCTTTTTACCTCTGTGGGACGCGCCTACGGTAACGCGATGCGGTCCACGTTTGTTTTTTATGATGTTTTTTTCATCATCATGTATGTTTTGTTTTTTTAATATCTGATAGTTTGAGTGACTTTATATATATTAAGCAGCAGTCTATTGATGTGCACACTGTGTCATAACGTTGTGCGTTTTATCATTGTGTAAATTAGCCTGCTCCCTGGTGGGCTCTATCGTTGTGCACTCCAAGATGTTTACATGGGAATTGAACTTCCGGTTCCGGCCGGTGGAGCACACAGGCGATGACGCAATGCTCTCCAGTGATGATTGGTTCTTCTTCTGGTATGCTCTACTATTATGGGGCATTCTAGGATATGTACAGGTGTATTGAACTTCTGGTTCTGGCCATTGGAGCTCACCGGGGGAGACCCAATGCACTGCATGCTTCATTTCCTGTTCTTCTGATCATAAATATGCGGGCTGTGTGTGGTAGCCACACCTTCGACGAAATCCTATTGGATGAAATGCGTCAGTTGACGCTGCTCCACATCCAGCACACTTTCTGAACCATGGTGTCTCATACAAGCTTGTATTTTTTATACTGAATGTAAGTAGGCATTTTTAAATAAATGCTTCTGGTTTTACTTTGGCGGGCTTCACTATTGGCTTCCTTTCTTCTTTATGTGTTCACTGAGAGCCATAAAGGATGGTTGCTTCCATTATAAGCTTGCTTTGACTGATTAAGTTTACCACGTGAAGAGGTGTCTGCATTGGATGTCCCCACGACTGGTCTGACGTTTGGAGGAAAATAGATTCCTATATGCGATTTTACCATAGGTTTCTGGTAAGGAGACTTGCTGGACACATTGGTGGATTGTGATTTTCTTCCATTCCTGTGCACATGAGCTGGTGTTGGGACTTTTCTCTTACCTGAAGATCCTTCAAGGACTACACTTATGAACTTTTTAGTACTGCATTATGACATGACTTGATGTCCGCTCGAGACCCACGATCGCCTGACAGAGCTGCAGAACGGGGAACTGCCAATGTAAACACTGCAGTTCTCCGTTCTGTGACAGGGGACATACCAGATCTACTGATCCCTGTCACTGGGATCAGTTAGATCTGTTATGTCCCGGCCAGCCCCGCCCCCCACAGTTAGAACACACCCAGGGAACATTGTTAACCCCTTCACTGCCCCCTGCAGGTTAACCCCTTCACTGCCAATGACATTTACACAGTAATCAGTGGATATTTACATTTCTGATCGCTGTGTAAATGTCATTGGTCCCAAAAATGTGTAAAAAATATCCGACATTTCTGCTGCAATATCGCAGTCCCGATAGAAATCGCAGATCGCCGCCATTACTAGTAAAAAAAAAATAATAATAAAAACGCCATAAATCAATTCCCATAGTTTGTAGACGCCGATTGCGATTTTTTTTTACCAAAAATATGTACAAGAATATATATCGGCCAAAACTGATGAATAATTTTTTTTAATGGATTTGTACTTTAGCAAAAAGTAAAAAATATTGTTCTTTTTTGCAAAATTGTCGTTCATTTTTTGTTTGTAGCGGCGATCAGAAATGACGCAGAGGTGATCAAATATCACCAAAAGAAAGCACTATTTGTGGGGAAAAAAGGACGCAAATTTTATTTGGGTACAACGTCGCATGACCGCGTAGTTGTCATTCAAATTACGACAGCACTGAAAGCCAAAAATTGGTCTGGGCAGGAGGGGGGTTTAAGTGCCCAGTAAGGAAGTGGTTAAAAATGGCTTTTTAGGTAGTTTTGGCTATGACATTGGATTTTGTTATCAAGCAGTAATAGACCGGGAATATACTAGTGGAAACAGCATTCACAACTGGCCTAAAGATATAGGAGAGTTTATTAAATAAATAAAGCTAAAGCCTTCCAAATAATACAATTGGCCAATGGCAGAACCAATAAATAGTATACCACACTGCACTGACTTAAATATGTAAAAAAAAAAAACACAAATTGCACAAAAGCACTTCAAAACAACAGCCCCACATTATTTGAGCCCCCTCTCATTCTCATATCTCCAATTTTTCCCAACAGGCAGTGAACAGAAAGAGACAAGCTGAAAGGATTTGAACTCCTCTCAACTAGAGTTGAGCGAACCCGAACTGTAAAGTTCAGGTTCGTACCGGACTTTAGGGTGTCCGTGTCCCGAACCCGGACATTTGAGAAAAAGTCTGGGTTGGGTTTCAAAGTTTGGGTATTTTTTTGTGCCTGTTGAATAGCTGCAGGGCAGCCAATCAACAAGCGTTTCACTCGTTTGCCCTTAGAAGCCATCACAGCCATGCCTACTAATGGCATGGCTGTGATTGGCCAGTGCATCATGTGACCCAGCCTCTATATAAGCTGGAGTCACGTAGTGCTGTATGTCACATCATTTCATACTAGTGTAGAGAGAGGATGCTGCTGCTGCTGCTGTGAGGGACAGATTAGCTTTAGAAAATCATCTCATACTAGTGTAGGGAGAGGACACTGCTGCTGCTGTGGGGGACAGATTAGCTTTAGAAAATCTGTTAAAAACAGCGATTTATTGGTGGGTGGGTGCTAGAGGAGATTTTTGTTTGCTAGAGTACATTTTGCTTGCTAAGCAAAGTGCCTCATATAAAACCTAAGCAATTTTTCTGTTTGTTAGGTGGGCGTTTGCAGCCATTTTTGCAAGTGCACTGCACTTGCAACTGCTTGTGTGTCAGGGACACTACTTTAATCATGTTCTGTTACTTCAGTTGGCAACATTTTGGCATATTTAAATACTGCTTTTACATTGCAGTTAGACAAATTACATTTTTTTTTTTTGTGCAAAATATTACATTTGCGGCCAGCGGGGCATTTATTGCACAAAATTAAAAAGTGCGTCTACATTACTGGTTTAAAAAAAAATATTCTAAATACTACATTTGCGGCCAGCGGTGCATTTCTTGCACAAAAATAAAAAGTGCGTCTACATTGCTGGTTTAAAAAAAAAATATTCTAAATACTACATTTGCTGCCAGCGGTGCATTTCATGCACAAAAATAAAAAGTGCGTCTACATTGCTGGTTTAACCACTTCCTTACTGGGCACTTAAACCCCCCTCCTGCCCAGACCAATTTTTGGCTTTCAGCGCTGTCACATTTTGAATGAGAATTGCGCGGTCGTGTGACATTGTACCCAAACAAAATTTTTTATATTTTTTTTCCCACAAATAGAGCTTTCTTTTGGGGGTATTTGATCACCTCTGCGGTTTTTGTTTTTTTGCGCTATAAACAAACAAAGAGCGAAGATTTTGAAAAAAGAACAGTATTTTTTACTTTTTTGCTATAATAAATATCCAAAAAAAAAAATTATTCATCAGTTTTGGCCAATATATATTCTTTTACATATTTTTGGTTGGTTTGCGCAAAAGTAATCGCATCTACAAACTGTGGGAATTGGATTATGGGGTTTTTACTATTTTATTTTTTTACTAGTAATGGCGGTGATCTGCGATTTTTTATCGGGACTGCGATATTGCAGCGGGCATGTCGGACATTTTTGACACATTTTTGGGACCTATGACATACAGCAATCAGAAATTTAAATGTCCACTGATTACTGTGTAAATGTCATTGGCAGTGAAGGGGTTAACCTGAAGGGGGCAGTGAAGGGGTTAACTGTGTTCCCTGGGTGTGTTCTAACTGTGGGGGGGTGGGGCTGGTCTAGACATAACAGATCTAACTGATCCCAGTGACAGGGATCAGCAGATCTGGTATGTCCCTTGTCACAAAACGGAGAACCACCGTGTTTACATCGGCGGTTCCCCGTTCTGCAGTTTCTACAAGTGATCGGTGGGTCTCGGGCGGACATCGAGTCTGCCCGACTCGTGGGCACGCCTACGCAGCGTGTGGCGGCCCGTGAGAGTGTGCCGCCACAGGCTGCGAGTGTGCGCGGGGAGCGTGCACAAAGGAGGATGTCCTCCGGGCATTTCAGAGCTGCGCTGTAGCCGTCTTTTGGCTATAGCGCGGATCTGAACTGGTTAAGAAAAAAAAATTCTAAATACTACATTTGCGGCCAGCGGTGCATTTCTTGCACAAAAATAAAAAGTATGTCTACATTGTTGGTTTTAAAAAAAAAGAATAATAAATAGTGCTACATAGTACATTTGCACCTTGCTGTGCATTTCTTGCACAAAATTAAAAAGTGCTTAGACATTCCTGGTTAAAAAAAAAAAAAAAAATAGTGCTACATAGTACATTTGCACCTTACTGTGCATTTCTTGAACAAAATTAAAAAGTGCGTCAACATTGCTGGTTTAAAAAAAAAACAAAAAACAGTGCTACATAGTACATTTGCACCTTGCTGTGCATTTCTTGCACAAAATTAAAAAGTACATCTACATTGCTGGTTTAAAAAAACACAATAATAAATAGTGCTACATAGTACATTTGCACCTCGCTGTGCATTTCTTGCACAAAATTAAAAAGTGCGTCGACAATGCCGGTTTAAAAAATAATATAAAGTTGTGCTAAATAGTACATTTGTGTCCAGAATGAGGAGAGCGTCAAATAAGGGATGTGGTCGTGGTGCTGCTGGTGCTGCTGGTGTTGGTGGTGTTGGTGAAGCTCCTGTTGCAAGGAGAGGATATGGTCGATCTGTGCCAGCTACAAGCACAAGTGAAACACCCTCCTCAGGTGCGAGTAGCTGACAGAACCTTCAACGTTATATGGTAGGCCTGAATGCCGCTCAACGAATGGTGAGGCCAGAACAAGTACAGGCGCTAGTAGATTGGGTGGCTGACAATGCCTCCAGTTCCTTCACATTGTCTCCCACCTGATTCCTTGATGAAAGCTCAGAGTTGGCATCTGAACCCCATGGCCATCTGTCTATCACTTCAGGCCCTTGTAAATCAGCCAAGCAGTCTGAGCCCCAAGTCATGCAGCAGTCTCTTATGCTGGTATATGCGCTTCTGAGGGCATTCCCAAATGACACCTGGGGCTCATTGGAAGCACAAGGCGAAGGCAGAGGAGGAGGAAAAGGTCGCCAACGCAGCTGTGGCACCGCCAGCACCTCAGAAGGCAGGGTTAGCATGGCCAAAATGTGGAAAAGCTTTGTCAGCAGCACGCCACAACAAACAGCACCACCAACTGATAGGCAACGTCTTAGCAGGAGGCAGCATTTCAGCAACATGGTGAAACCGTTTGTGTGCACACGCCTACACGTACTGACTGATTGGTCTGCCCCATTCAACTTCTGGGTCTCCAAATTGGACACATGACCTGAGCTTGCCCTTTATGCCTTGGAGGTGCTGGCCTGCCCTGCAGCCAGTGTATTGTCTGAACGTGTGTTTAGCATGGCAGGGGACGTTATCACAGACAAGCGCAGCAGCCTGTCCACAGCCAAGTGGACAAGCTAATGTTTGTTAAAATGAACCAGGCATGGATCCCACAAGACTTGTCTGTACCTTGTGCAGAATAGACATTTATACCGGCCTCACACAGCCATTGGTATACTTAAGTGAACATATTCTTTTTTTTTTTAAAGAACATAAGTCTTTATTGGAATTTATAACAGGAAAAACATGAAAAATAAACCATGGTACCTTTGATATGGAAAAAGTGAACCCGTGCTAGAACATCTCTGGGTTTGTCTGCAGATAGTGATCATTTTTTTTTAAACATGTCTCAATATTTTGGGGGCTACCCCAATTAGAAAAAAACAAACAAACAAAAAACAGTGTTCGCTACCCCCTCCTCCTCCACCGCCACTTCCACCTACACCGCCACGGTCACCGCCTCCTCCACCTCCTACTCCACATCCACCTTCTCCTCCATTTTTTATTTTTTTTTATGTGATTTTAAGTTATTTCCCTATCCACATTTGTTTGCAGGGCACTTGTCCTACTCTTTCCCCCAGTTTGCTTCCTTTTGCAGCCCTCTAGCCCTTTCCAAGACTTTTTTAGAGCCATTTTAGTGCCCAAAAGTTCGGGTCACCATTGACTTCAATGGGGTTCGGGGTTCAGGGTCAAGTTTGGGGCCGAACTCACACTTTTTCGCGAAGTTCGGCCGAACATCCTGGTGTCCGCTCAACTCTAATCTGCAAATATTGAGATTCAGCTGTTTATATATTATTCCTTCTGCCCCTGTTGTCTAAATGCTCGTTTATGTTTGTTTATAGTAAATAAATGGGTGTGTTTCAGTAACATTCTCCAGTCTAGATATAGCTTTATCTCTCTGAATACCTGCTCTCTTATGCGTCACCATTTGCTCAGAGAGGGTAATGAGATCTACTCTGAGATCAATAATGGCTGCAGTTAATGATTATTGAGATCTGCCGCTATTTGGGTCATTTCTGAGTAAGTCAGGGGCTGATCAGCATGTGATGTCGCCCTTATCATGTCTTTAGAAGTGGGTAACGATTCTTCACTAAAGTCATCATTGTGGTGCAAAGTCGCCATCTTACCTGCTGATGTACTGCTTCTCTGAGAGAATTTTGATTTGAATATGTCTGGTTTATGCTGAGAGGAGGAGGTGGAAGTCGAATGTTGAGATCTGTTTTGTGGAGTGTTCTTTAACAGTCTGCCCATTATCTATTTTGTTTGCAGTTTGTCAGGATGCCAGAAAGCAGCCAACTCTTCAGATCTCCCTTAGAGTGCTTCCATGCTGCTAATGCATCAGGCCACGCCCTCCCAAATGTTCATTTTTAATATGATGATACTCTAAGGCTGCCCTGTAGAGAAGAACCCCCAGGAGAGTCAGGTTCAGGTGAGGGTAACAGCATTAGATGTCAGGATGCACTCATCCCGTCCTGCAGCAGATGACTGAGGCTTTCTCCCAGGCAAGATGACGGCTGGTCGTGAGTAGGAAAATGGCTGCTGGGATCTCCAAGGCCACACTTCCAGGCAAACCTCCCTGATGATAAGGATGAAGGCAGGAGCAGTGCCGCAGTGCCAGATGGAAGGATGGAGAGCTTGTATCTCTCAGGGCCCAAGGATGAGGCCTGATATGGTCAAGATGGTGGCTGCGTGTAGGAGGAAGGCAGCCTGTGTCTCTAGGCCTCACCTCCAGATAGATTATTCAGGCACTGGGAATGGAGGCAGGAATGGTGTCACACTGCTGGGTAGGAAGACCCTCCAAGCCTGAGGATGTCACTGGATATGGCCAAGATAGCGGCCAGCAGCGGGCCGTGAAATGGAGGAAGGTAGTCTGCATCTTCGGGCCGCACTCCCAGGCAGTCCTCCCGAGTGACAGAGACAAAGGCCGGGATGTCGAAACACGGCCAGGTGGGAGGATGGAGTGTTTGTGTCCCTCTGAACCCACAGAGGGCACCAGAAATGACCAGGATGGCAGCAGGCCACGGACTAGGCAGGAGGCAGCGGGGCTCGCTGATCAGATGAGCTGGCCACAAAATAATGGCGGGATCAGGGGTCGGGAAAGAAGCCTGGTAGTCTGTTGTGAATAAAGTCTGTGTCAGGCTGGCAGGCTTGTGGATGGATGAAGATGTAGGTTCATGTGCTATGTCATTTGTAGCTTCTTCCTGCAAAACCTTCCAATTTATTGATACTATGGCTGTTCTGACCCCCCCTCCCCCCAAACCTTTAATAATAAGGGAGCTAGCTTAACCCAAAGATCCCTATTGGCCAAGTTATAAGGTTATGCAGTGTATTATGGTTTAAAAAAATCTTCTGAACCCACAGGATTCTCCTTAAACCCATGGGAGCGGTGGACCCAAACCTCTTCCCTAATAACCCATAAAAAAATAGAAATTCTAGCACATCTGTAGCTGGGTCGTTATGATTTTTCTGGTAACATTCTTTTGTGAAGAACATTTAGGCATGATCTTGAATGCAGGCCTTTATTTTGAATTTAGATCATTTGCCAAGGTGTTAACTTCAGTGTTGAGTTTGTTTCGAATTTCACTGCATTTTTTAGATGCTGCAACTCCTGTTCTGATATGTGTTTCAAGGGTTTTTAATGAATTTAAGCAATAAGATAAACAAAAAAGGTATATAACAGTTGGTTGCCATGGGTATACAATGCAGTATAAATTCATCCTGTTCTGATATGTATGAGCTGCTTTTATTCCTGTATAAATGTCAGTTTCAATGAAGTAGGAATGCATGGTAAATTCATCTGAAAAGTAATCAATTTTTCCTCAAAAGAACCTGAAAGCATATCTTCATAATCTCATCATGATAGGTAACATGATTATACAACCAGAATTGTGTGCTTTATGATAAACCAGCTGGAGGGACATCCCACTTTCTCATTAACTGATAGCTATATACTGTCCTAGGGCTAACAGATTGAGGGTTGTGAAATCAGAACCTCATGCTTGTTTTGTTCTGTATGGATAAAGATGCTGCTCCATTCCTATGACACACTAGGTAAAATAACAGCTGTTCTAGACAGGACACAGATGTGTGATAAACATTTAGGAAAATATTACCATTATCCAACATAAAAAATGTTGGACAGCCTGCAGAGTGTTGGTGCGAACTCATGCTCATCATTTTGCTAGTGGAAAAACATAAAGCAGTAAAAATATGTTTATCATTTCTTAATTAGTATTCTAAACCTAATAATTTTGTACCCACTCTAAAGAAACAAAAGGATTTATTGTGTTATTTTCAGTGAATTACCATTGAGCCATCTGTAGTTTTGTTTCATTATAATTTCACTTTAAGTGTCCCTTGGAAGAACAAAAAGTACATGTGATTAGTTATGACTGACTAACTAAAGATTTTGGTAAACTATACAATAGATCTTTGTATGCAGCAATCAAAGAAACAATATGTTTGGATATACCCATCCATACCCTGTTACAAAAATACTATTGATTAATTCAGCAAGGGTAAAAAGATTTTGATAAACTATAAAATAGATCTTTGTATGGAGCAATCAAAGAAACAATATGTTTGGATATACTCATCCATTCCCTGTTACAAAAATACTATTGATTAATTCAGCAAGGGCAAAAGCTATGGGTAAAGTACATTCAGTAATTTATAAGAATTATAATTCATCATTCACTGATCTCACAACTGTAAAGGGTCATTATTATGGGTGACTATGCCTTTCACCTTATCGATGTGGTTTGCGCTCCTCTTTGCTTAAACCGAGAGAAGTGCATAGATGGAGGGGCAGATTAAATATAAAAAGATGCAGTTACCACTCACAGCATGTCACTCTTATCTATTGTTTATAAATATTTATATAGTACTAGATAAAATTTGGCATGAATGAGTATACTCTGCACCATATCCTTAAAACAGCAAATAAAGAAAAAACAAAGGAGCAATATGAAACTTTTAAGGTGCTCCTACTTCAACCACAGGAAAAAGCCTAAATTATCTTCCTAAAAACATGTATATTTTAGTGTATAAAACATGTTAAAATCAAAATGGTGATTAAAATAGCATACATCATAAATCCACACAGTTCAATCCTGACATCAGACACTCTTAAGTCCCATACACATGGGTCAAATGTCGGGCGGCATCCGGCCTATGTGTGCTGCAGCTGGTCCGACAGAAACTAGCTTCTGTCAAAGGGGCATGACCAAAAAAGGTCTTCCGACCAGCTCTTGATCAGCGCTCTCAGCCAATGGCTGCAAGAGCTGACCGGAGTGTTCTGGAAGTGTGGGAGTCCCCCTGTCAGAACACAATGGAACAGCAGGGAAGATCACTTTATTAACATCAGATTGTTAGTACAGCGGCTCCGACCTGAGCTGTCAGTTTTTTTTTTTAAAAACTAGCAGTGTGGTACTAGGCTTTAGCATTGTTCCCATTCCATTACTACAAATGCATAAGTTTTAAATAACAAAGTCTAAATATTGGAAGATTACAATATTACAAGGGGATGGGATATCAATGGATGCTGTATCTTAATGCATTTCATGGATTATGCATCCTCAGAAGACCTTTCAGGTGCTAGCGATGAAAGAGACATATGCCATTACAAATAATCATTTCAAGAGCATTTGTAAATTTACATGAATATCACATGAGAAATCACTTATTTATTTCTCATGACTGATCTACATGAAAAACAAGTGACGCCGTGATATCATGGAGAGAAAAAAATATGACAGGCAGTGTTTCACTTCAGATCCTCACTGTACAGGTACCTGGACAGGTACCTATAAAGGAGCGAGCACAGCCCAGGACCACATGTTGAGCTGAATAGATCTGCCAACATAAGGGTCACTTAGTGTAAATGATTATGCCCCCCATCACAACAAAATACAGCATACAGAATGCTATACTCTGCATGGAAACCAGAATTAACATACCTCAAATGACTAAGGGAATGAATCTCATAAACAATCTAAAAGAAGATGACTAGGGAGTTAAAATCACATACGTAATCCAAAAGAAGAGGTACTATGGAGGTGAAAAAAGAGGAGAGACCATAAGGCAATCCCTAAGAAACTCCTACCATTTAAATCAAACATCACTACATACTTTACAAAAGTGACAAACATCTCCCAAGAGTAGCCACTCAAAAAGGTGCATGTATGGGTGTCTTATTAGGGGTACCCTGAGGGTCCCACCCCCAACCCCCCCTTATGCTGGCATAAACAAGCCAGTATTTGTGGCATGGGTGGATATGCCACAGCACATGCTTGGCCAAAAGGGGCACACATGCCCAGTGGTGATGGGGAGGGCAGAAGGAGATGCCCCGCTACTATGCTCCACACAACACGGGACTGTAAACATAGGAATGCCTAAGCATGTAATTGTGCACCATGGGTTCCAGTCTCCTAGGTAATCCTGATGCCTGGAGTCTGCAGAGAGACGGAGGCACAGGGCCAACTAGCATGCCTCCCAAAAAAACTGGTTCCTTCCCAGTGGTTGTAAAGGCTCAATGTTTTTTACCTTCATGCAACATTCTTGGTATGGACACCACAATGTTACCACCACAAACAAGCAGAGCCTTGCAATATCCCCAAGGCCATATCCAATATATACTTCCTTTGAATTTTATGCATACATAGAAACATCCATCTCATGGATGTATATAACTTAATCTTATTGTTTTTTTAATATGTTTTTCAATACACATTATATCATTCTATTTAGGGCATTGCTAGTGTGCTCCCGTGCTCTCCCAGTGAGAGATTTTTATCCATCTTGCTGCCTCTCTTCAGCCACTCCCCACCCTATTGAGGTAGATGTTCTGAGTCTATCAGTGACCTGTCAGACCTTGCACCTTCACTTGTGTTTGTACATAATATGTTAATACAGTTTTACTTATTATGTGTTCTATTTTGTATTATTCTCAGTGTATATTCCTCTCGTGGCCTTGTGAACTCTCCTGAAGAAGCAAAAAGCCACAAAACATGTTGAGAGCTATAAGGTTACAAACAGTCATGATGACGAGAGGTATTTGGTTCTAATATGACAGGGTTTTAGACATGCTTTATTTGTCAAAACTTTTTTCTATGTATTCAATAAAAGCTATTTTTTTTACATTTTTGTTGGAAAGTCCAGTGACGGTACCAAAAAAATCCCTGTTGCCCCAATTTTCCCATCTTTACTCTCTATGTATGTTGGGATGAAGGTACCCATACTATAAAATGTACACACTTATTCTGAGCTTCCTTATTTTTTATATTTGTTTTTTTAATGCAGTAGAATACATTTTGGCCTAAATTTATGAAGAAAGATTATTTATTTGCAAAATTTTATAACAGGATCTAAGAAAAATCTTTTTTCTTCAATTTTTTTTTTTAGTTATATAGAAAAAAAACCCAGTAGTGATTAAATATCACCAGAAGATCTCTCTATCTGTCTCACAAAAAATGTATGTACAAAATTCATGTGGGTACAATGTTGCATAATTGAATAATTGTCATTCAAAGTGTGACATTTCCGAAAACTAAAAAGCGGCCTGGGCAGGAAGGGGATTTAACATTCCGGTCTTCAAGTAGTTAATCAAATTATAGTAAAATACAATGGCCTACCAATGTAAAAGGGGCTATAATCATGAGCAGTGCAGGATAATCTGATCAGCAATTGCAGTGCTGGTTATTGGAGAATGCAGTCATCCCAGTGAGCTGACAGATCCCAATTAAAAATTTGCAATGGTGCACTAGGATTGCAGTTATATGCCTTAATAGGAATATGACGTAAAAATGATTAGTACAGGTAAGTGTTTGTGAAATGAATGCTTACTTACATTTTTTGTAACTCATGATGCTATGTCCTCCCTTGGTAATCGTTCAGGTCTTTTCTTTGTGCACTAGAATGTTTTGTTTGCTGCCCTGTTTTAGTATGATCCACTTTCTGAAATTCTCTGAAATTCTCTGAAGTGTCAGTTCTTGTAGGCATGCACTGGAATATTGGCTCAATGCTTCCATTTGGTTAACACATACATTGGGAACAGCACTGAAAGGATAGGTTCACCTTCGGGAACATGTTACATGTTTCACCCACATTTATGGTTACAAAGTTCTGTGAATGAATGTACTACAAGTAATGGCAGCCTTTGCAGGCTGTCAATGAACCACCAGGGCACTGTTGAGCCCTCTATGTAGTTCATTGTTTCTTCCTGTCTTTGTGTAACCACCTGCCTGTAGGATGTACAGCATACAGCTTACACTGACAGTCTGTGGGAGTACTGCATGGCACCTGTGATCTGCTGATCGTGGGGTGCAATGCTTTCTAGGCTTTCCTGCAAAAAAGAAATAGTAAATGCATATATTTTTGCCTTTAAAACAATGTGCATTTATTACTTTTTTTTTTAACCATTTGCTGACCACCCACCGTGGCTTGATGGCGGCAATTTGGCTCGATATCGCAAACCTCCGTCACCTGACGGCGGCTGCAAGATCATGGATCATGTGCTCAAGTGCTCACTGTGTTACGGGGGAGCCAGAGTAGGGTGGACCCAATGTCCGTCGGCTACCAGCGATTGCTCCCCAGCAGTGACAGAATGGAGGTCCATGCATGTAAACAATGGATCTCTGTTCTGACAGGGAGGAAGGAATGTGATCGCACTCTCCTTCCCCACTCAGCCCAGCTCCCACACAGTTAGTAACACATACCAGGGAACAGGGTTAACCCCTAGAGCTCCCCCTACTGTTAACCCCTTCCCTGTCAGTGACATTTATACAGTAATCAGTGCATTTTCATAATGCCAATCGTCCCAAAAAAGTGTCAAAATTGTGCAACATGTTCTCCACAATATCGCAGTCCCACTAAAAATCACAGTTCGGCGCCATTACTATAAAAAAATAAATAAAAAAAAAAACATAAATGAATTCTCATCATTCGTAAATGTGGCAGCTTTTGCGCAAACCAATCAATATCCGCCAATTGTGATTTTATTTACCAAAAATATGAGGAAGAATATATATCGGCCAAAACTGATGAATACATTTGTTTTTTTATATTTTTTTTATATGTATTATAACAAAAAGTAAGAAATATTGTTGCTCTTTGTTTATAGCACAAAAAATAAAAACCACAGAGGTGATCAAATAAGACCAAAAGAAAGCTCTATTTGTGGGGAAAAAAATATATCAATTTTACAATGTCACACGACTGCGCAATTGTCAGTTAAAGTGATGCTGTGCCGATTTGCAAAAAGTGCTCTAGTCCTAAAGGGGGGAATCCTTCCGGGGCTGAAGTGGTTAAGTGAACTTATTCTTGTCAGATCCCTTCTTTTTCCACATTCCCAGGAAAGTTGTTAGTTCTTTATAGCAGCTGCACATGGCTGTCACATCTTATCTTTTAAATGCTCCATTTATAATCAATGATCGCATGTATTTTTATGTATGCAGTTTGGGCTGATAATCCAAACTGGTCAAATTTGCTACACAGGTCCTATCTTACCCACTCCAACTAACCTTACACTCCAAATTTTGGTTTATTGTAGGTGTAGGTGACCTAGGCTATCTTCTGGGAGCGTGGAAAGGCTCCATTTACACTTGTATGACTTTAATGCAACTTTGGATGGGTGTGATTTGGATGTGACTTGTTGTCCCTTTGCAAAGTTGGACCCACTATTGCACCACTGTTGCATGTAACACATTCAGGTACGACTTTTTATTGCATGACAATCAGATCAAAGTAGTGCATGAACTTTGAAGTCACACATGTGTGACTGGATATCATTGGAAAACATAGGGTACAACTAGTCATGTTGATGTCCAAAGTCGCAAGACAAGTCACACAAGTGTGAATGGGGTGTGAAGCTGAAGAGCCCAAATCTCCAAAGTCATTCCAGCACTGTGCAAGAGTCACGTCAAGTTTTTCAAGATCCCAAGAGAAGGGTCAGTGACATCACCTTTGGACAGTAAAGCTAATCATAAAAAGGAAAGTATTTTTACTTTTTTATTTTAATATATTAGCTTATTTAGCATTTTTTCATGTGATATGTGATGTAACAGGATCAAGCTGTGCAGTTCTGTTGTAGAGGATTTCCTGCCGACACGTCTTGAGTCAAAACATTTAGCCTAATTGTAGGTTTTATTATTGTACTACTATTGGAATGTAAAGTGTGCAGGAGCTAATTAAGACAGGACTTTGCCACTTCTTCAACAGTATCATAGCAATATAAGAACTAAAAAAAGGATGAATATAACCAGAATCAAATTCAACATATTTAAATTTTAATATTGTTCTAATACTGGAGTAATCAGTTGGCTGGAACAATGCCTGTTGATCATAGTCCTTATTACACTTAAAAAAGGCATTAGGCAAAAAAAAACAAACAAAAGAAAAACAGCCAGGAAGAAGAAAAGGTAATCCCAAATTTAATTTAAGCCAAAAAAATCCCTGGTCATGTCAGTCATGTCAAAGACAGTAAGAGTTATTGCCTGAAGAGATTACTCTGATAATTTATGAGTATTTATGTGCAAACAAAACTTTTAGAAAGCATATTGTATAAAGTATACTTCCTGTTATGCCCTCTAATTATTTTGAAAATCATAATTTTTTAAGCCTATCTCCAGGCAAAACATGATCCACTCCCACTCCCTCTACCTTATGAAACAATATATACTTACCTAAGTCTGTGGTCCCAGTCTCTCACCGGAACCTTTTTAGGGTTCTGGGGAACTTTAAACTAGCTCTGTGGATGTGCCAATTCTGGCTGTCCCCTACAGCCCCTCGTGTTGACATCGCTCTCCTTTTGGAGGAAATGTCCAGATCACATACACAGCAATGTGGACAACTGAAAAGGTCTCTGCCCCATAAATTATAGTAAGTATAAAGAAGAGGAGAGAAGAAACCAGGATTAGACTGTTATATGACTGTAGCTTTAGGTGAGTAAATTTAAATAATTTTTTTTTTGCCAGTGATCAGTTGGAGGAAGGTCAGAGGGAAGGAAGGGAGAGGGGTTAGAATCTGCCTGGAGATGGTCTTCAATAGGATACTATTTTATAAAAGCTTTGCCAGTTAATATTTTAAGTGTTTCTACATTATTTGCATGCTTTACTGTGTTGATTTATTTTTTACACCTTTGCTCGTGAAAATATCAATTTACATAGAAATACATGATAAATGATGATAAAGTCTATTATTGAATTTTATAGGTTGTATATTTTAAAGCAGTATTAAGCTGCAGTTCTTGTCATACAGAATTACTGAAATTGTAGTACACAGTGACAATGTTCTGTTGAATACATCTGCAAATTGAATAAAGACTTTATGGTGTCTCATTTCCAGGAACACCTCTCATATTACAATGACTGCTATTCTAAGCTTTAGATTTACTTACCAGAAAAATCAATAGACATGGAGTTAATCAAGCTTGATTTTAAATAAACTGAAAAATAATTTTATTTATCTGGGTTTTCCAGTATTTCATACAGTAAATATGATATTTTACACTCAATGCAGGCATAATTTAAAAGTGCTACTTTTGTAGGTTTTTTCAATTAATTTGCTTTGCCAGTATAATATGTTGCCGAAAAGATGATTGTTCTACTTTAAATTGTTTGCAGTATGTACAGTATGTTGTACGGTCATGCTAGCATATAAACATGCTGGATATTGTTATATTTTCAAGAGCTTCATGAACTTTCAGTATAATGGTATGCTAATAGTAGGTACAGCTATTTAGAGCAGTTCTGCAAACTCAGTTCAGGTGGCTTAATGGAACATTACAATTTAAATTGCTTACAGGAATGCTGAACACATTCACAAGGGACATTAAATGAGCCATATTGTACGTTGTACATCACTTAGCTTGGTCTCTGGACAAAGGATTTTTGCACATAGTGTTGCTAGCGTGTTTTATCTTCGCCAAACAGAATGCCACATCAATAACTAATTAATAAAAAAAGTTACTTGATTATATATGATATATTTTAGTTGATAAGTCATACGCAATGTGTTTTGTGCAAATGGTGTAATATATATATATATATATATATATATATATATTATTATTTTTTTTTTCTTTCTCTATCTCTCTCTCTCTATATGTGTATATATATATACACAGTATCTCACAAATGTGAGTGCACCCCTTATATTTTTGTAAATATTTCATTATATCTTTTCACGTGACAACACTGAAGAAATGGCACTTTGCTACAATGTAAAGTAGTGAGTGTACAGCTTGTATAACAGTGTAAATTTGCTGTCCCCTCAAAAAAACTCAGCACACAGCCATTAATGCCTAAACCGCTGGCAACAAAAGTGAGCACAACCCTAAGTGAAAATGTCCAAACTGAGCCCAAAGTGTCAATATTTTGTGTGGCCACCATTATTTTCAAGCACTGCCTTAACCCTCTTGGGCATGGAGTTCACCAGAGCTTCACAGGTTGCACTGGAGTCCTCTTTCCGTCCTCCATGATGACATCACGGAGCTGGTGGATGTTAGAGGCTTTGCGCTCCTCCACCTTTCCTTTCGGGATGCCCCACAGGCTCAATAGGGTTTAGGTCTGGAGACATGCTCGGCAAGCCCATCACCTTTACTCTCAGCTTCTTTTGCAAGGAAGTGGTCATCTTGGAGGTGTGTTTGGGGTCCTTATCATGTTGGAATACTGCCCTGTGGCCCAGTCTCTGAAGGGAGGGGATCATGCTCTGCTTCAGTATGTCACAGTACATGTTAGCATTCATGGTTCCCTCAATGAACTGTAGCACCCAGTGCCATCAGCACTCATGCAGCCCCAGACCATGACACCCCCACCACCATGCTTGACCGTAGGCTAGACACACTTGTCTTTGTTCTCCTCACCTGGTTGCTGCCATATATGTTTGACACCATCTGAGCCAAATATGTTTATCTTGGTCTCATCAGACCACATGACATGGTTCCAGTAATCTATGCCCTTAGTCTGCTTGTCTTCAGCAACCTGTATGCTGGCTTTCATGTGCATCAACTTTAGAAGAGGCTTCCTTCTGGGACAACAGCCATGCAGACCAATTTGATGCAGCGTGTGGCTTATGGTCTGAGCACTGACAGGCTGACCCCCCACCCCTTCAACCTCTGCAGCAATGCTAGCAGCACTCATACATCTATTTCCCAAAGACAACCTCTGGATATGACGCTGAGCAGGCACACTCAACTTCTTTGGTTGACCATGGCAAGGCCTATTCTGAGTGGAACCTGTCCTGTTATACTGCTGTATGGCCATGCTGCAGCTCAGTTTCAGGGTCTTGGCAATCTTCTTATAGCCTAGGCCATCTTTATGTAGAGCAACAATTCTTTTTTTCAGATCTTCAGAGAGTTCTTTGCCATGAGGTGCCATGTTAAACTTCCAGTGACCAGTATGAGAGAATGAGAGTGATAACACCAAATTTAACACACCTGCTCCCCATTCAAACACTAATGAGTCACAAGACTCCGGGGAGGGAAAATGGCTAATTGGGCCCAATTTGGACATTTTTATTTAGGCGTGTACTTACTTTTGTTGTCAGCAGTTTATACATTAATGGCTGTGTGTTGAGTTATTTTGACGGGACAGCAAATTTACACTGTTATACAAGCTGTGCACTCACTACATTGTAGCAAATTGTCATTTCTTAAGTGTTGTCACATAAAAGATATAATAAAATATTTACAAAAATGTGAGGGGTGTACTCACTTTTGTGAGACACTGTATATATATATATATATGTACATATGTATGTATTGTGAGGGATTAGCTCATGTTGGGATCAGCTTCCCTGGGATGAAAACAGTTCAGACAGCAGTTTCTTAAAAGCTGGCTTGCAGCCAGGTTCATTGATAAAAGGTTGCAGGTAAAAATAAACAAAACAACAAAATAAATCCTTGTGTTAGGAAAAACAGTATTTGCAGTCCTGTGCGCATTGTGTGTGCCTGTGCGTGTTTACGCTCGCCCGTGCGTGTTCGCGCGTGCCTGTGTGCACCAATTGAGCCAAAACGCCCATTTAAGCAAACAGCACCTTGCAGCAGGTGCTGTCCGTTCTACAGCGTTCCGGTGCCTTGTGACCCCTGTATCTACTTTGAAGAAGACTTCCTGTGTTTGTGACCCGGCTTTATCTTGGACTTGTTGCTTTCTGCCTCCCCGACCCCCACCCTGTCTACGACTACTCTCCTGCCTGATCCTGTGTACCTCTGCTGCCCGCACATTGCCAACCTTGCCTGCACCCTGACCATCCGCCTGTCTCATCCTTCTGTCCGCACCGCCAGCACGTTGCCAACCCGGACCGTACCACCACACTTGTGCCAAGCACGAGCTCCAGCAGACCTTTACCCACCACCAGTGACCAAGTCCAGCCCTCGTGCCCCTCTGTGCTCCCAAACTCCCTGTCTACACTATCAGGGGTTTGCGAACTACGGCCGTAAGAGAGGTTGTCCCCTGCATAAGTCAGACTCAACCACCAGGTACATGACACCTTGCCTCTCCAGCTCTATCTAAACATCAGCAGTCCTTACTGAACGGTGCAGGGCTTGTTCCAGACACCCACAAAACAAAGTTATTGCAAACCTTTTTCTTTAGTTCAACAGCCAAAGCTCCATGTGTCAGCTTTCTCTGACTGATCGCTCTCAGAGTCCCAGTGCAGAGCAAACCTTTGTTGACTTCCTGGTTATTTAAACCCCAGCTGAGACTGGACATCAGTGGACCACAACATCCGGTCTGGAACCAACCCTGCCAAGGTGGCTGGTAAAACCTGGACTGGATTCCACCTTAGTCCACTTCAAACGAGCACATGCGGGGTGACAGATAGCAACCATTGATCACCTCACCTCGCATAATGTCGCAATATACAGGGTGGGCCATTTATATGGATACACCTTAATAAAATGGGAATGGTTGGTGATATTAACTTCCTGTTTGTGGCACATTAGTATATGTGAGGGGGGAAACTGTTCAAGATGGGTGGTGACCATGGCGGCCATTTTTAAGTCAGCCATTTTGAATCCAACTTTTGTTTTTTCAATAGGAAGAGGGTCATGTGACACATCAAACTTATTGGGAATTTCACAAGAAAAACAATGGTGTGCTTGGTTTTAACGTAACTTTATTCTTTCATGAGTTATTTACAAGTTTCTGACCACTTATAAAATGTGTTCAATGTGCTGCCCATTGTGTTGGATTGTCAATGCAACCCTCTTCTCCCACTCTTCACACACTGATAGCAACACCGCAGGAGAAATGCTAGCACAGGCTTCCAGTATCTGTAGTTTCAGGTGCTGCACATCTCATATCTTCACAGCATAGACAATTGCCTTCAGATGACCCCAAAGATAAAATTCTAAGGGGGTCAGATCGGGAGACCTTGGGGGCCATTCAACTGGCCCATGACGACCAATCCACTTTCCAGGAAACTGTTCATCTAGGAATGCTCGGACCTGTCACCCATAATGTATGGTGCACCATCTTGCTGGAACTATGATGTCGGTGATAAGGAATTGCTGGCCATCAAGTCGGCTTTGGAGGAATGGCGGTACCTCTTGGAAGGAGCAGCTCACCCGGTATTGGTTTTTACTGACAATAAAAACCATAAAAAAACCATATGCTGTGAAGATACGAGATGTGCAGCACCTGAAACTACGGATACTGGAAGCCTGTGCTAGCATTTCTCCTGCGGTGTTGCTATCAGTGTGTGAAGAGTGGGAGAAGAGGGTTGCATTGACAATCCAACACAATGGACAGCACATTGAGCACATTTTATAAGTGGTCAGACACTTGTAAATAACTCATGAAAGAATAAAGTTACATTAAAACCAAGCACGCCATTGCTTTTCTTGTGAAATTCCCAATAAGTTTGATGTGTCACATGACCCTCTTCCTATTGAAAAAACAAAAGTTGGATTCAAAATGGCCGACTTCAAAATCGCCGCCATGGTCACCACCCATCTTGAAAAGTTTCCCCCCTCACATATACTAATGTGCCACAAACAGGAAGTTAATATCACCAACCATTCCCATTTTATTAAGGTGTATCCATATAAATGGCCCACCCTGTATATATATATATATATATATATATATATATATATATATATATATATATATATTGCACAGAATGCCAGGTATGGGTCCTTGATGGAACATAAATGTCACCATTTTTTTGATTGTAGTCCTTTTAAGGAAGACAACAAGAGAGAGCTTTGATTGCTCAGGATTAACCCACCCGTAAAACAGGTCTGTAAAGTGCAGGAAGCAGCTCTATAAGGTGTTTTGTGGAGCTGGACACAGTGTACTGTAAGCTGACCTTTGCGAAACTCATTTATATCCATGGGACTTTAAAAAGGATACATTACAACTTTAATATTTTGACTTTGCTGAGACTATGCTTGGCTCTGTGACCTCTTGGGGTCCCCAAGAGCAGGTGGGAATTGTAAACCCTGTTGTGGGACAGGTCTATACTGGGGGTGAGCTGAATCTTTGTTTTGTAACAAAAGTGTGTGACAGTGCTGTGTCTTGGCCTAGTCCAACAAGGCCTAGGCCTAGGGCAGCACTTTGACGGGGGGCGGCAAACAAAATCCGCCCTGCACAAAAAAGCCCCCTCCTCCCGGCTCTCGCACACAGAGTCACCATCTCGGGTTGACTCCCGGAGCCCAGTGCCACAGAAAGTTCCAGCACTGAGTTCCAATAACTGGCCTGACAGGGGCACGCTAGCATGGGCACTCGGTACATCTGCTGCCAGGGGTCCCACATGCAGTGATCGCGTTGCAGCCGACACCTCTCTCCCCACTGACAGCACTAATGAGGTCTGTGTATAGTTAATAGATACTGGGGACACAGTAACTGGGAAGGAGGGAAGGGGAGCTGGAAACACAGATACACACATGGTGGAGTGATGGGAGGGGAGGGGGATAAGGGGATATGTGCTGCGGAGTGCGTTGGGAGGGGAGAGGACATGCACTAGTGGGGGTTTTGACCCCCTTCCCACTAACACAAGTCTTCTCCACTCCTAAAGCACCCCCCCAGCACATATTCCCTTACCCTCCCTCTCCCCCAAATCAAAAGATGCCGCATTCCTCTCTGTCCCTCCTCCCACTGCATCCCTCTGTCCCTCCTTCTATGGCGTCCCTCCTCCAATAGCATCCCTCTATTCCTCCTCCCATGGCTTCCCTCCTCCAATGGCATCCCTCTGTCCCTTCTCCCACTGTGTCCCTCTGTCCTCCTCCCATGGTGTCCCTCTGTCCCTCCCCCCATGGGGTCCCTCCTTCCAAGGCATCCCTCCTCCCACAGTGCCCTTCTGTCTCTCATCCCACAGTGTCCCTCCTCCCACAGCATCCCCTTGTCCCTCCTCTCATGGCGTCCCTCTGTCCTCATCCCACAAAGATGAAAGGCTGGGTCTCAAACAGAAAGGGGTGTGACCTTTGCAGGAAGGGTGGGTCATCTTTAAATTAGGGGGTGCATGAGTTTAGTCAGGCCTACGGCAGCACAAAATCGAAATACACCACTGGTGTGTGAACTGTTTTATTCGCTTTATGCTGAAGAAAAGCTACATTGTTTTACTGTTTTTACAACAAAAGGCTGTTTGCTTTAAAATTTTGGCTGTCTGGTTATCCCAGTCTCCTCCATATCACAGTATGTATGTATATATATATATATATATATATATATATATATGTAATGCGTTGTGTGTCGTTGAGCGGACACCTGGATGTTCGGGTTCGGGCAAACTTCGCGGAAACGTTTGGGTTCAGTACCAAACTTGACCCGAACTTTACTCCGGACCCCGAACCCCATTGAAGTCAATGGGGACCCAAACTTTTTGGCACAAAAATGGCTGTAAAAAAGTCCTGGAAGGTGCTAGAGGGCGGCAAAAGGGTAAAATGGGGGTAAGAGTAGGACAAGTGCCCTACAAAAAAATGGGGATAGTGAAAATAACTTAAAATCAAATAAAAAAAATAACAATGGGAAGGGGGGTGGATGTGGAGTAGGAGCCTAGAGGTTGACTAGGCCGTGACCGTGGCAGTGTAGGTGGAAGTGGCGGTGGTGGAGGAGGAGGAGGAGGAGGAGGTAGCCAACACTTTTTGTTGTTTGTTTTTTTTTTTTTCTAATTGGGATAGCCCCCAAAATATTGAGGCATATTCAAAAAAACAAGTATACCAATGGCGGTGTGAGGCCAGTCTAAATGTCTATTCTAGGAGATGATTATAGAACAATAATCTGTCCCTTACAGCAAAAGCAGGAACCTGACCCTATAGCAGTAGGCGATGATTTTAGAACAATAATCTGTCCCTTACAGGAGCAGCAGTTACCTGACCCTATAGAACTAGGAGATGATTTTAGAACAATAATCTGTCCCTCACAGCAGTAGGCTCTACCTAGTCCAGTATCAGATTGTTCTGTAATGCAGGGTGAGATGTTATTAGATCTGAAATCTGTCCCTAAAAGCAGGAGTAGTAAACTCTACCTAGTCCAGAATCAGATCGTTCTGTAATGCAGGATGAGATCTGCAATCTGTCCCTCAAAGCAGTAGTAGTAATCTCTGCCTAGTCCAGAATCAGATCGTTCTGTAATGCAGGATGAGATGTTATTATATCTGCAATCTGTCCCTCACAGCACCGGCAGCATCCTCTCCCTACACTAGCCTGAGAGCATGTGACATGCAGCACTACGTGACTCCAGCTTATACAGAGGCTGGGTTACATGATGCACTGGCCAATCACAGCCATGCCATTAGTAGGCATGGCTGTGATGGCTTCTAAGGGCAAACCAGTGAAACGCTTGTTGATTGGCTGCCCTGCAGCTATTCAACAGGCGGGATAAAATACCGGAACCCGAACACAAACTTTTTTTCAAATGTCCGGGTTCGGGTACAGGTCACGGACAACCCAAAGTCCGGTACAGACCCGAACTTTACAGTTCAGGTTCGCTCAACTCTAGTGTTGTGCATAGCTGAAAATTGCCTGCCAATTGCATCATAACAAAGGATTAACAGCATGGACTTCAATAAAGTTTCTAGCATTTCTGTTCTTATATCATCAACCAACTTTGCTGGCCATAGTGATGTTGACTGGATGATCATATAAAAGATGAATCAGGGCAACTGTACATTGTATGATTGTCCTTAAAATGCAGAAAACTTGACTACGAATGTATATATTGAAGCATATAAAAATATGTTTCAGTTTGCTGATTTGCCTGGTTTGTAAACCGACTTCCTTACCACTTTAACAGTCCAATGAGTATAGTTTTGTACTTCTGTTTTTTTTTCTTTTTACTTTATGTTCACTGTCCAGCCTTTGTTGTATCTGGATTTCTTTACAACTACTTGCTTTGCTGTACAAATTTTGAAATTGAGCCTGTCTTTTACCAACATAACTTGAAAAAAGCATGGAAACAGACAAAATATGACAACAAAAACAGATATTTTTACCTCATTATAGAACAAAAGCAGGTCATTTAATGTCCCTATCCATGATTTCTATGGAATTAATTAACCAATTAATCACTGCATGTTATTTAATGACATAAACAGATGTTGGTGCCAACATCAGATGTAAGATAGCCACTAACACAAACTACTAGGCATGAAAACTACTTGAAGTCATGTACAGTATAAACTAATGTAAACCCAGCATATAGATAATTTAGTAAAATAGATGCAAAATATTGTACACAACATGGTAGCCCCTGTTGCCCAATTACAGTTTGTTTGTTATTGTTACTATTGTTACTGCACTAAAGATAAATGCAATCATTTGGCAAATATATACAGTACAACAACAATATACAAAAAAAACACTTCTCCCATGTGAGATTTGGACATGTTTAAACATTGCAAATAATAATCTAGAAGAAAAAAGATTCTAAAATTAATGAATTATTTAAACATAATGTGTAGATTGTCCAGCCAAAAGAGCATTCATTCATCACATATGACTATGCCTGCAATATTTGTGATTAATTAGTTAGGGACTGGTACGTGGTTAATTGGTTAATGAAATACCATCTGTCTGAAAGTGATTGTAAATTGTAAATATTAACGTGATTGTAAATGGATTCGTTTTTTAAATAATAAAATTAAATAAATATGTCATACTTATCTGCTCTGTGCAGTGGTTTTGCACAGAGAAGCCCCGATTCTCCTCTTCTGGCGTCCCCTACTGGGGCTCCTGGCTCCTCACCCCTGCCACTTACTGTGGGGGAACTTGTGCAGGTTCAGTCCCGAGCCATGGTGTGTGTATCCATGGACACATACAGCACGGCTCGCCCCTGCTCCTCAGTCTCTCCTCACAAACTGTGTGAGCCAATGGCTCCCACTGCTGCCTTCATGGCCAGCAGGCATATTGCTGGATCGAGATTGGGCTCAGATAAGTATAAGGGGCTGGGGGAAACTACATGCACTACATTTCTTAATTTTACTTTGCTCTACCAGTGAGTTTGCACTGTGTTTGCATTATAATCAATAGGCATAGTGGTTTAATAGGCATAGGTCATATTGTGCCTTTGTATTATAATTAGAGTTGAGCGAACACCTGGAAGTTCGGGTTCTGCTGGTCCGTCCGAACTTCGGGACAAAGTCCGGGTCCGGGTCCGGACGGAACCCGAACGATCGCACGGACAACGAACCCAATTGAAATCAATGGGGACCCGAACTTTTAGGCACAAAAATGGCTGTAGGAAAGTCCTGGAAAGCCCCAGAGGGCTGCAAAAGGAAGTAAAATGGGGGTAAGGGTAGGGCAAGTGCCCTACAAAAAAATGGGGACAGGGAAATAACTGTAAATATTTTAAAAAAAATAAAAACATAAAAAAAGCAAAAATGGAGGTGAATGTGGATCATCTTCAAACTGTGTCTGAAAAGTATTAATTAACGGTAGAAGCCATATAACTGTTCTAAAAT
>BLSH010123045.1:73290-85828 GCA_018402905.1 Glandirana rugosa | reverse complement strand
TCCGTCGAGTTTCCTTAAAGGACCGCATCGTCAAGAAGTCTGTTACACGACTGTTGTTCTGTGCTCACCAAACGTGCGACACGTTAGTCTCGGACTTCGTTCCGTATTTACAAGATTTGGACTCGTGTTGGACGTACTGGTCCGTAGATGTACGTTTCGTGCTCGACGTCACCTTATTCGTGGAGTTTTAGGTTCTTTCCAGAGCCGGAGGAGGACGAAGGAGAAGACGACGACGGAGTCGGAGAAGGAGGTGGAGATGTCACGGTCACAGTGGACGGTGGGTAGTTTGTCTGTTACACTGTCGTTACGCTGGTACAGGCGGTGGTAGACCCGAACGATTTTTGAAATGTCCGGGTCCGGGTCCGTGCCACGGACACCCGAAAGTTCGGTACGGACCCGAACGTTACAGTCCGGGTTCGCTCAACACTAGTAGGGAGGTACTTCCTCTTCCTCTCCAGTGTTTGGGAGATGGACAGCTGTAAGCTTCCATGGGACCATGGTGTGGAAATGCTTGGGGATGGTGGCGGACATGGTCGCATTGCTGTCACATTGTCTGTTTGATGGGTGGCAGGTGACACTGGCACTGTAGAGGTGGAGGAAGAGGCTGAGGCAGCAGCAGAAGAGGAAGCAGGAGGAGGCCGAGACCTTTCTTGGATTTTGAGGTTGTGCTCAGGTTTAGAACATTTATGCCTTGCTTCAGGCTCTGATTGCACAGCGTGCAAACCACTCGTGTCTTGTTGTCAGCACATTGTCTGAAGAACTGCTACGCCAGGAAATTCCTTTGAGCTGCCTTTGGTGTGCTAGGTCCCTGGGTGCAGTGGGTAGTAGCAGACATAATGTCTAGGGGATGGTCACTCTGCTTTTGCAACCTGATTCCTCTTTTGCTGTGCTTGTGCCTCTGTACGACCACCACCTCCTCCTCTAAACTGCACATGTCACTCGCATGACCTTCATTCAATGTGAGGTCTAGGACCTCATCATCCTCCACATCATCTTCCACCCACTCTTCACCACTGCCCTCCTTGTCAGTCTGCAAACTGTAGAAAGCTACAGCAGTTTCGTCATCATCAGAGACGTGCGGCGGTGGTGTTTCCATGTCCTCATCCTGAAACAGAAGTGGTTGGGCATCGGTGCACTCAATGTCTTCCACTTCTGGGGCAGGGCTATGTGGATGGCCCATAGAATGCACACCAGCAAAGTCAACAAAAAGCATAAGAGACTGCTGCATGACTTGGGGCTCAGACTGCTTGGCTGATTTACAAGGGTCTGAGGTGAAAGACATATGGCCATGGGGTTCAGGTGCCAGCTCTGAGCTTTCAGCAAGGAACCAGGTGGGAGACAATATGAAGGAACTGGAGGCATTGTCAGCCACCCAATCTACTATCGCCTGTACTTGTTCTGGCCTCACCATTCGTTAAGTGGCATTCGGGCCTACCATATAACGTTGAAGGTACTGTCGGCTACTTGCACCTGAGGAAGGTGTTTCACTTGTGCGTATAGCTGACACAGATCGACCACGTCCTCGCCTTGCAACAGGAGCTTCACCAACACCACAAACACCAGCAGCACCATGACGCTCTCCTCATTCTGGACGCAAATGTACTATTTAGTACAATTTTATATTATTTTTTATAACGCTAATCTGTCCCTTACACCAGCAGCAGGATCCTCTCCCTACACTAGTATGAGATGATTTTATAATGCTAATCTGTCCCTCACACCAGCAGCAGGAACCTCTCCCTACACCAGTATGAGATGCTTTTTATAACGGTAATCTGTCCCTCACACCAGCAGCAGGAACCTCTCCCTACACCAGTATGAGATGATTTTATAACAGTAATCTGTCCCTCACACCAGCAGCAGGAACCTCTTTCTATACCAGTATGAGATGATTTTATAATGGTAATCTGTCCCTCATACCAGCAGCAGGAACCTCTCCCTACACCAGTATGAGATGATTTTATAACGCTAATCTGTCCCTCACACCAGCAGCAGGAACCTCTCCCTACACCAGTATGAGATGATTTTATAACGGTAATCTGTCCCTCACACCAGCAGCAGGAACCTCTCCCTACACCAGTATTAAGATGATTTTATAACGGTAATCTGTCTCTCACACCAGCAGCTGGAACCTCTCCCTATACTAGTATGAGATGATTTTATAACGGTAATCTGTCCCTCACACCAACAGCAGGAACTTCTCCCTATACTAGTATGAGATGATTTTATAACGCTAATCTGTCCCTCACACCAGCAGAAGGAACCTCTCCCTATACTAGTATGAGATGATTTTATAACGGTAATCTGTCCCTCACACCAGCGGCAGGAACCTCTCCCTATACTAGTACGAGATGATTTTATAACGCTAATCTATCCCTCACACCAGCGGCAGGAACCTGTCCCTATACTAGTATGAAATTATTTTATAACGCTAATCTATCCCTCACACCAGCAGCAGGAACCTCTCCCTATACTAGTATGAGATAATTTTATAATGCTAATCTATCCCTCACACCAGTGGCAGGAACCTCTCCCTATACTAGTATGCAATGATTTTATAACGCTAATCTATCCCTCACACCGGCAGCAGGAACCTCTCCCTATACTAGTATGAGATGATTTTATAACGCTAATCTGTCCCTCACATCGGCGGCAGCATCCTCTCCCTTCACTATTTTGAGATCATGTGACATGCAGCGCTACGTGACTCCAGCTTATATCGAGGCTGGGTCACATGATGCACTGGCCAATCACAGCCATGCCATTAGCAACCATGGCTGTGATGGCTTCTAAGGGCAAACAAGTGAAGAGCTTGTTGATTGGCTGCCCTGCAGCTATTCAAAAGGCGCAAAAAAATACCCGATCCCGGACTTTTTCTCAAATGTCTGGGTTCGGGTTCGGGACACGTACACCCTAAAGTCCGGTACGAACCCGAACTTTACAGTTTGAGTTCGCTCAACTCTATTCATAAGTAATTTAGTGAAGTATGCTTTAAACTCTTTTCACATATTAGGATTTGGCTGCATTTGCAATATCTAGGTGAAAGTAGAATAAGTTAAACTTCACAGATCTTACAAATATTTTCTTTACCTTCTCACGCACTGTAGCCTAAATTTTGCATTTCTCTCCTTTGAAAATTCCCCATGTACTCTTTTGTGAAGACACTCTTTAATTATGAAATATAAAAATACTGTTGTACAGCATATTTCAGCTTTAACTAAATATTAGTGATGTCATCCAAAAAAAGTGACTTTAACATTATTGGATGAGAGATATCTTGACTCGTGCAGTTTTTCTTCCATCTTTTACAGAAAGCCTTATCCCACCTGTGGCAGCTTGGATAATGATAGAGTGCCCAACTACTACTCCAAGTAAGTATTCACACACTTCACATATAAACAAACAGGACACACCATCATCACCGATACATTACAATTAGTGTACACATACATAGGCCCTTACCATCTAAAACAGCAAATTACATTTTTACAGACTATTTGTTTACCGGTAGCTCTTGGGGTCATGCACGTGCTGCCAGAGGTGCCATTGTACTCTGATTGCCCAGAGGGGGAGCCAATCAGTGCATCCAGCGAAGAGGAAGAACAGTGGTCTGTCAGAGGAAAAGAGAGAGAGATCTTGTGTTTCTCCCAAGCAGGAACATAAATCTCTTTCTTTGCCCAGTCAAACAATCCCCCACACAGTTAGAAAGTGCACCCTAGGCAAACAGTTAACCATCTGATCTCCCCTGATATTATCCCCTTCCCAGCCAGTGTCATTAGTACAGTAAGAATGAATACTTTTTTAGCACTGATCGCTGTTTTAGTGTCACTGATCCACAACAAGTGTCAAAAGTGTCACTTAGTGTCCGATTTGTCTGACACAAAGTCGCATTCCTGCTCAAAGTCACTGATCGCCACCAACACTATTATAAAAAAAAAAATTCCAGTTACCCCATTGGGTACTGCCCGGCTCAACAGGCCTAATACCTTGAGACTCAGATACTCATGCTTTGTCGGACCACTGAGAAAACCTACACCGATGGATAGGATAGCCTACGCTGCCCTTCATCCTCCAGTGCTGGTTGCTCCCCGATGAGGTACTGCATTGAGGGGTCTCTACCTACATTGCTGGCTTATTGTTATTATACAGAACCGCAGCTCAAGCACCAAATGTTAACTCAGGTGCAACAATTTGACCTCTCAAATGTTCAACCGATTTCTGTTTTGTTCTTATGTATACCGGAAATTGACACTGTCTCCTATTTCATGTTTATCATACCTCTGTACTTGTACTTTTTGGAAACCTAATAAAATCTTTTGGAACAAAAAAAAAAAATTCCATAAAATTATCCCATAGTTTGTAGACGCTATAAATTTTCGCAAACGAATCAATATACACGTATTGGGATTTTTTACTCAAAAATATGTAGCAGAATACCTATTGCCCTGAAGAAAGTATATATTTTACATTTTTTTTAGTGCATATGTTTTATAGCAGAAAGTAAAATGTATTTTTTTTTTTCAAAATTGTCAGTCTTTTTTTGTTTATAGCGCAAAAAAATAAAAACAGCAGAGGTGATAAAATACCACCAAAAGAAAGCTCTATTTGTGGTAAATAAGGACATCTATTTTATTTGGGCACAGCGTCACACGACCGCGCAATTATCAGTCAAAGTAACGCAATGCTGTATTGCAAAAAATGGCCTGGTCATTAAGGGGGGGGGGGGGGAACTTTCTGGGGCTGAAGTGGTGAAACTTCTCTAATCTAATCTAGTCCAATGTATAGTTTTTATTAAATAAGTTGTAGCTGTGTTTATTTAAATAAGAAACAAACATTTTTAGGAATCTCTCTCTATATCTACAACATTTCCACAAATCAATTTATTTGCATGCTAGTAAATAGTAAGATTGCTTTTCTCATCCATTTCAGATCAACGAAGCCTGTCGGCGGGGGGGGGGGGGGTATACCAGAAGAGCATACTTCACTCACCAGTGCTGTCACATAGGCACAATGATGCAGAGCTGTATACAGTCTTCTCCCCATATACAGAGGAAGTGTGCCAACTGCCTGTGCCTGATACTGCCCATTGTGGTACAGAAGAACATCAACATACCACCACAACAGGCACCACTACAGCCGGCCAGCAGGACGGAGGAGTTGCTGCAAGAAATACTACTACCTACACGGAGTTTGACCAGAGCTGTTGATCATATGAGAATTGAATTGTTGAACCATTTTGACAGTGCCTTAGCCCAGGACAACCTTGAGCAGTGCCAGGCGATGGAACATATGCGATTATCCATTGTTGAAACAATTATGTATCATCTACCAAACGCTTCATCTCCTGGTTCAAGAGTTATCAGGTAATGTAGCTTCACCGTTACCTACACAAACCCTTTATGTCCAACCCTTCCTTCAAGGCAGCCACTTGTGAAATATGCCCCTGCACTCCATCAAACATACACACGCCAGCCACTTTATTAGGTACACCTTTCTAGTGCCGGGTTGGACCCCCTTTTGCCTTCAGAACTACCGTCATTCTTCCTGGCATAGATTAAACAAGGTGTTGGAAACATTCCTCAGAGATTTTGGTCCATAGTGACATGATAGCATCACACAGTTGCTGCATATTTGTTGCCTGCACATTCATGATGCAAATCTCCCGTTCCACCACATCTCAAGGGGTCTCTAGTGGATGAGATGTGGTGTGTGTGGAGGCCATTGGAGTACAGTGACCTCATTGTCCAGTGGAGAGATGATTTGAGCTTTGTGACATGGGTGATAAAGGGATTGACATGGTAAGCAACCATACTCAGGTAGGCCATGGTGCTGAAATGATGCTCACAAGGGGCCCAAAGTGTGCTCATCTCCAACACCATTATACCAACACCACCAGCCTGAACCGGTGATACATGGCAGGATGGATCCATGTGGCAAATTATGACCTTACCATCTGAATATTGCAACTGAAATCCAGACTCATCATACCATGCAAGTTTTCTCCAATCTTCTGTTGCTCCAATTTCTTTAAGCCTGGGCTAATTGTAGCCTTAGTTTCCTGTTCTTAGCTGACAGAAGTGGGACCCGGTGTGGTCTTCTGCTGCTGTAGCCCATCTACATCAAGGTTAGATGTGTTGTGCGTTTAGAGATGGTATTCTGCATACCTTGGGTGTAACTAGTGGTTATTTGAGTTACTGTTGCCTTTCTATCATCTGGACTGGGACAAGTCTGCCCATTCTCCTCTGACATCAACAAAACATTTTCCTCAAGACAACTGCCGCTCACAGGATATTTTCTTTTTTTCCCACCATTCTCTGTAAACCCGAAGATGGTTATGCATGAAAATCCCAGAAATACGCAGACCAGCCCTTCTGGCACCAACATTTAATGTACATGTGTATTCTTTGTAAGTTTTATGCATTTGTATAGATAGTACACCATTTTGATACTATATTTCATGTTGCAATGCTTATATATCTGCATTAAAAATTGTTGAATAAGAAAATAACCATCTTTCTTGCATAATAAAGCATTCTTTTTTTGTTGCATTTAATTGTAACGTGATGTATTTAAAACAACACACATCTGGTTAGTTATAGAGTAAAACCCAAGTGTCAAACTGGCGGCCCTCCAGCTGTTGCACAACTACAAGTACAACAAGGCATTGCAAAGACTGAGCATTACAAGCATGACTTTGCTCCCACAGCCAGAGGCATGATGGGAATTGTAGTTTTGCAACACCTGGAGGGCCGCCAGTTTCACACCCTTGGAGCAAAAATTCTGTTCAGTGTTTGGCTTATTCAGAAATTAGTATTTCAGGGTGATGGCAGGAATGGGGAGATTTCCCCAAGCAATGAGGGCAGGTAGGCTTTGTGGGTGCAGGGGCTACGAGGAAAGGTTGGGGGAGGAGGAGAGTGTTGCCCAGGCAGAGCAGGGTTTCCTAGTGACAGAGATGGGTCTTCTAGGTAGGGCGGTGACAGTTGAGCAAAGTAAGGGTTGAAGGGAAGATAATACGGATAAGTAAATATCACATCTATTTTTCATTAAAGCCAGTAAAGAAGAGAGGCATATCATGCGTGCCAAATGAAACATAAAGGCCAAAAGAGGTGGCATGATTTCCCAATGTGTGCTGGCTCATAAGAGGAGGAGAGTGCTGGATTTTAATAGCCACAAAGGGCACACCAGAGTGGATCAAGATTTTCATCTGGGTTGATTTGATTTAAACCACTAGTAAAAAGGCTTGCTTTAAATCAACTCTATTTAAATCATAATTTTTAAAGAGCAACTGTCATCTCTGTCCCACAACGGCTCCTCCTCTGACCCTCTGTTGACTCACCAACAGTCCCATTCACTTTAAGGCCTCATACACACGAGTGTATTTACAGACACTATTTTGAGCTGTTTTTACAGCTTAAAAACTCCTTTCCTTGTTATTCAATGGCCTCATACGCACACTGATGGTTTTGAGCTGTAAGTAGCGTAGGCGCTTTTAAGCTGTAAAAAAACAGGACCAGCACGTTCTGAAGCTGCAGCGCTAGAGCTGTTTTGAGGCTGACGCAGAAAAAATGCTCAAAAACACTGCTTAACATTGTATACACAGCATTAAGCCTCGTCAGGCATTTCTCTGCCTTTATTCAAAATCAATGGTTCCCTAATGGAGCCCATTGATTTGAATAGAAGTTGCACCAGAAGTTGGATCATGACGATGCGACTTGTGTGCTGAAGATTTAGAAGGGGAACCCCCGCACCAAAAGTAAAAAAAATAAAAACGGCGTAGGGTCCCCTCCAATATCCATACCAAACCCTTATCCAAGCACACAGCCTGGCAGGCCAGGAAAGGGGGTGGGGATGAGTGAGTGCCCCCTCCTGGGCCATACCAGGCCGCATGCCCTACAACATTGGGGGGTGGGTGCTTTCGGGCAGAGTGGCCCTGGGCCCCCCACCCCAAAGCACCCCAAAGGGCCTCTTGCTGATAACCCTGGCCATTGGTTGTCAGTGGGTGTGGGTGGGGGCTTATCGGGGGGCCCCCAGATCCCGGCCCCCCACCCTATGTGAATGTATATGGGGTACATTGCACCCCTACCCATTCACCTAAAAAAAGTGTAAAAAAAACCCACACTACACAGGTTTTTAAAATATTTTATTAAATCAGCTCCAACGTCTTCTCCCTCTCCGGCTCTTCTCCCTCTCTGGTGTCTTCTCTCTTTTGCTCTTTTGTGGGGTCTTCTTTCTTCTAAGGGGTCTTCTATCTTCTGTTCTTTTGTCGGGTCTTCTGTCTTCTGCTCTATTGCAGCTGTCTTCTCCGCTGTCTTCTCCCTCTGTTCTTTTTCCCATGTTGACACGATGCAATCTCCCGGACTAATGCTGTCTCCATGCTCTGCATTGACTTATATTGGCATGGGGTAGGGGTACCCGCTGACGTCATCTGGGGCCCCGCCCCCTTATGACGTCACTGCCCCATCATACTTTGGGCGATGACAAACTTTGATCTCCTTGTTCCTCTTAACTGCACTTCTCTTATGCAGTCTTTGATCCCCTTGTTCCTCTCTACATGTTCCTCGCAAACTCTGCTACATTCCAGCTCTTCCACCCGAACTCACTCCTCCTGGCTATGCTGACTCTGGGTATTTAAGGAGGCCTGCCCAGAAACAGAAACAAAAACAATCAGGCTTGCACTCAGTCAGGCCTGACTAAATTCCTCCTTACCTCCCAAAAAAACTCTCACCAGCTCCTACCCAAGCAGGGGGCGCTACACAATTTTTGAAATAATTTGCAACAGCAGGGTCCATTCCTGCGCCCAACAAGAGTAATTGTGAGGGGTTATAGTATTCTGCCACCACTAACACTCAAGGCCCAATTTTTCTGCACCTGTTTGACTGGGGCATGTCATGCTCTTCACCACTCCCCTGGAGGATTTACCCCCTTTCTGACCAGAGCATTTTTTGCGATACGGCACTGCGTTGCTCTAACTGACAGTTGCACTGTCATGCGACGCTGTACCCAAACAAAATTTACGTCCTTTTTTCCCACAAATAGAGATTTCTTTTGGTGGTATTTGATCACCTCTGCGGTCTGCTATAAACAAAAAAAGAGCAACAATTTTGAAAAGAGAAACAATATTTTATACTTTTTGCTATAATAAATATAAAAAAAAATGTAAAAAAAAATATTCATCAGTTAGGCCGATATATATAATTCTACATATTTTTGGTAAAAAAAAAAACGCAATCGGCATATATTGATTGCAAAAGTTATCGAGTCTACAAACTATGGGAGTTGATTTATGGCGTTTTTATTATTTTTTTTACTTGTAATGGGGCAGCGGTATGCAATTTTTATCAGGACTGCAATATTGCAGCGCATAGATCGGACATTTTTGACACTTTTTTGGGACCACTGATGACATTTATACAGCTATCAGAGCTAAAAATAGCCACTGATTACTGTATAAATGTCACTGACAGGGAGGGGGTTAACACTAAAGGGGCGAGCAAAGGGGTTACCTCAGCGTGTTCTAACTGTGTGGGTACAGGGATCAGTAGATCTGTCATGTCCCTCCTCACAGAATAGGTGTTTACATTGGCGGCTCCCCGTTCTGCCTCTCTATTAGGCGATCGCGGGTTACTGGTGGACATCGAGTCCGCCCGACCCATGGGCACGCCCACGCAGAGTGTGGCAGCAGTGGCTGTGAGTGCGTGCGGGGAGCGTGCAAAGGGGAGGACGTCCATGGACGCCCTCCCAGCAATTCAGGTCCGCGCTGTAGCCGTCTTTCGGCTATAGCGCGGATCTGTAGTGGTTACATGAGACAATATTTTTTTTGCAAGTGTCATTTTTTTCTTTTCTTTTTTTTTATTGTATTTTAGTGAAAATATGAGATCTGAGGTCTTTTTGACCCCAGATCACATATTTAAGAGGTCCTGTCATGCTTTTTTCTATTACAAGGAATGTTTACATTCCTTGTAATAGGAATAAAAGTGACCCAATTTTTTTTTAAATGGACAGTGTAAAAATAAAAAATAACAAGTAATATGGGGGGCGTGTCCGGGACGCTGAGGCAGATGGCCGCTTAGCTTTACAGCTCCGCCAAACCAAAGCTCTTTCATCGGCATCCCTGAGAGGAATCATGAGCAAAACGGGGAAAAAAGAACGTGACCGATCCGCAAACCGTTCTCGCTCACCCCGCCGCCCGGATACTCAACTCAGCGCAAACGTTCCGGCGATGTTTCATTCGTGGCCTAGTTCCCGGGAGGCCACCAGCGAAGCCGGGGCCTCAAGTGCCGGAGCGGGCGGGCAACCACGAATCCCCCTAGAGACACCTCACCGGGTCGAGCCCTGTGCCTTGAAGACCTCAGAGCGGTCGCAGCGGACATTAAAAGCACGCTGGCCGCCGCAATCGTGGATTTAGAAACGAATCTTCAGTCCATGGCGGACATTCTTTCATTTAACGCTTCTGCTGGTCAAATCAGCTAACCCCTGAGCTGAAGGACCCAGCCATGTGGATTGTACATGGGTGAGGGCTCCTCCCCCAGCATAGCTTCTCCCCTGGCTTCACCTTTATTGGTATTTGTTCTTTTCCACTGTTCGGTTATTAATGGTTCCAGTTTTCCAGCATGGGAACAATTGGGGTTCGGCCCCTCCTAGGCCTGAACCTCCCCCTGCAGATTTCTCCTTTGGGAACAGACCTGGACGAATTTTCTTTACGTTAACTCATTGGATTCCCCTGGGTGTCAGAGAATTAAGCTTAACATCTTTTATGTTGCAGGTACTCTGTAGTGGCAGGGAAGGTGGGGGCTGTCGAATCTTTCCTCCAGGCTAGTTTAAACAGGTGGCAAGGTCACCTATAACGGAAAAACTGGTGAATCTCTACTCCCTTAGGGGAAGAGCAATCCAATGCCGCAAAACTATACCATATCCATCATGCCCTGATCAAATTGGTTTTTTGGAGCCCACAGGTCCCCCGCTGAGTATCACTCAGTGGGAGACCGCCACGTGGCAGCCTATTAGCCTGGCTGAGAGATGCCTCTGGGGGGAAAGTCAGCCCTGGCCTTCCCCTCTATTCTAGTTAGAGTAAGTTGGTTTCTACTTATTCAGGTTGTGTTTGCTTGTGATGCTAACTCATTTACAATACACTGGCTCCCAATTTATACTTTATTTCTTAAATGTGCCTTTGTGGCTCTGTTCCCTCACCAATTGCAGTTCCACCAATTTGTCACACTTTCTCACCCCCTAAGGCTTTAGTAAGTGGGCTGGCAGCAAGGTACCATTCATGAGCTTACTCCCACCCGAACCTACGGCTCCCCTGTAAACACCAAATCTCACTCCCAATTCACCCCTTCTACCTATTCTGCCAGATTTCCCCAGACAATATACCCCAACTGGGTCCCCTATCTCCCGTCTCTTCATTTATGGTGCATCCCCTCTTAGACATGTAAGAGAAGCAATAACCTCTCCAATCAGGTCCAGTAGGTTTAACAGGGTATTTGGTTGGCGTAGCCCCCTCTGTGACACACACCCTAAACCACTACGTGGGTTGCTTAGCTGTCTTCTCACATCCCGAACCGCCTCGCAGCAGCACAGAGTGATCTCTGGTGCCGCACCCAGACCGACACAAACAATCGTCAGGGCAGCTGGTCTCCCCAGCCGGCCGGTCTCACACACCCTCAGCGGTTCTGTTCCCCCCACCCCCCTCCATTACCCCCCAGAACCTCTTTCTCTTCTCGCCCCGGACCCCCACTTATAGCACAGCCCCTAACCTTATTTCTGACGGTCACATTCACATACCCGTTCATACACAAATCCCAGAATGGGGGACACGGGTAGGACTCCCCGCCATTCCAAACTGAACATCATTTCCTTAAACGTTAGAGGCTTGAACATCCCTGAGAAAGGCTCCCAACTGCTATTTCTTCGAAAACACAAAGCAGACGTAGTTCTCCTTCAGGAGACCCATTTCAAAACAAACAACATTCCTAAACTCACAAATAAAGATTACCCAACTGTATATCACGCACCCAACCCTCTGGCCAAATCCGAAGGGGTCTCCATTTTAATAGCCAAACATACGCACCTAACTATCACAGACACTGTAATAGATGAACGAGCAGGAATGGCGCTGTCTGATAATGTGTGAAGATTAGGGTAACCTTATCAGTATGCTGGATATAAAAACAGTAAAATAAATATAGGTGATCCCCCCACTTGTGTTATATAGGACAAATATAAATTAAATCAACATTATGTACAAAGTCCGTAAAAATCCGTAAAAAAATCTGTGAAAGTTTTGTACCAAATCCTCAAAGTGGTGTGATATCCAATAGTGACACTGGGTAAAAATAAAAGTGTGATAAATACAACAGTTAATAAAAGTATCAATTTGTGTGAGTGAAAAAAAGTGTCCGTAAAATAGTCCGTAAAAAGTTATATCAGATAAATGCCGTGATTTGAGATATACAATAATACTGATGGGTGAAAACCATATAAACTGGGTGTTTCACATACGAAAAGATATGAAGGTCAAGACACAATATATACACAAATT
>BLSH010123045.1:50369-72160 GCA_018402905.1 Glandirana rugosa | reverse complement strand
CGATTACACTATCCAGACAAGTCTTATATAGGAAATTCCTTATACATAGACCGGAAGAGTAGATAATGTCATTGTCATTTATTAATTTATTTGGGCGCGACTCTATTTTATATAATATTATAACTTCATGAATTTTTCCTCTCTGACGACGGAAGGTCTTTGGGGAAATTTTTTCCCCCTCCATTTACATTTTCTTGCTCGTCCTTACCGCGACAGACTATTACACACTTCTAATCCCATTGGAATAGTCATACGACCTATATTTTTGTCATTTTATTTATATCCACTAGGGGGTTGAACACAATATATCCTGTTTATATTTAATTTAGTTGTAATACATGTTTCAGGCATTTTTAGGCATTTTTTTAGACACTTTCAAAACATGGTTTAGGAGTTTCACCACACTATAGGTTATCACTGTGACCCATTTTTATTTTCACACCACTTTGAGGATTTGGTACAAAACTTTCACAGATTTTTTTACGGATTTTTACGGACTTTGTACATAATGTTGATTTAATTTATATTTGTCCTATATAACACAAGTTGGGGGATCACCTATATTTATTTTACTGTTTTTATATCCAGCATACTGATAAGGTTACCCTAATCTTCACACATTATCAGACAGCGCCATTCCTGCTCGTTCTTTTACATTTACCTCCCCCTTTTTTAAAGGGGTTTCTGGAAGGCAGCAGTCTCTCCTTTTTAAGTACTTCAATATTATAATATATTTTATCTCAGCGCGGGTTTATTTAATTATTTACTGTTACTGTAATAGATGAGAAGGCCAGATACATATTCCTTAAAGGATATATTCTGAACAGACCTATCACATTAGCAAACGTATACAGTCCCAATACAGCACAAGTAAGCTTCTTTCGAGACCTGACCACTAAACTATCTTCCTTCCAGGAGGGTATCCTCATCCTGGGAGGAGACCTGAATGTTGCTCTAAATCCGTTGGAAGATACTTCCAATGGCACGTCAACGCTCCCCTATAAGGCTCTCAAGCAAATCAAGACACAACTGCAGACATTGCTACTCCACGACACTTGGCGTGCCCTACACCATAACGCTAAGGACTATACCTTTTACTCCTCCCCTCACAAAAAGTATACCCGAATTGATTATCTATTCGTATCTCAAAGCGATCTCCCCTTTCTTAAAGCAGCTACCATAGAGCCCTCATTCCTATCGGATCATAACCCGATTACAGCCTCCTTCATCTTCCCCGAGCGCACCCACTCGTTTGCCCAGTGGAGACTGGACCCCTCCTTGCTAGCCGACTCAGCAAATCTCTCCAGCCTCCTTACAACCCTCCAAGAGTATTTCTTAAGGAACGACACCCCAGACTCATCACACCTTTCCCAATGGGAGACCCATAAGTGCGTTATAAGGGGGGAACTCATTCGTATGGCCGCCAAACGCAAGAGGGCCCAACAGGTGCAGATGGACACCCTCTTGAAACAAATCCACTCATTAGAACGCACCCACAAGCTCACACACGCTCATAGAACACTCTCGGATTTACAATCAGCTCGCGCTCAACTAAAGGAGGTTTTGGATAAGAAAATCAGACGCAATGCAACACTCTCACAAAAGCTCTTTTACGAGCACAGCAATAAAGCAGGCACATTTCTTGCCAGAGCCCTATAAAATAAAAAAGCACAACGCACGATTCACAAAATCCGCACCTCAGATGGGAAGCTTATCACAAATAACAAAGACATAGCCAACCACTTTGCGGATTATTATCATAAACTTTACAATCTCCCGCCAGAACATAACCCCTACCCAGGCCAGGACACCCGCGAGGAAGCCTTGCGGGATTTCCTCAATCAGTATAGCCCTACCCCCATCTCCGACCAAATTGCAAACGACATCAACGGTCCAATTAATGCCGAAGAATTTGAGACAGTCATAAGCCAAATGAAGACAGGCAAAAGCCCTGGCCCTGATGGTCTCTGTCTCTCATATTATAAAACTTTCATAAAAGATTTGTCAAACCCCTTCCTCCGAGCGTTTAACCAATTATCCCAACCATTCAATCCACCTAATAGCCTACTTGAAGCGCATATCTGTGTTATCCCCAAGCCAGGGAAGGATCATGAGTCGGCGTCCAATTACAGACCAATATCTCTTTTAAATATTGATATTAAAATATTCACCAAAATCATAGCTAATTGTATCCTCCCACTTCTACCATCCCTTATTTCTACTGATCAAGTGGGCTTTGTCCCTGGGAGGGAGGCTAGGGATAACACCCTGAAAACTATTCATATCCACCATTGGCTCTCCAGTACCAAAACCCCCGGATTCCTACTATCTTTAGACGCTGAGAAGGCATTCGACAGGCTAGCCTGGGACTACCTATCCACACACTTCACCGGATCGGCTTTAAAGACCAGTTAATACATTTTATAATGGCCCTATACTCAAACCCTAGGGCAAGAGTACGTGCCAAAGGCAGCCTGTTGGACGCCTTCTCAATCAGAAACGGTACACGTCAGGGATGCCCTTTGTCTCCTCTCCTCTTCATCATCACTTTGGAACCCTTCCTGCGGAGAATAAAACAAAACCCGGGCATTAAAGGAATATCCATTAAGGACAGGCAATTTAAGTTAGCGGCCTACGCTGACGATATTCTCCTTTTCCTTACGCACCCCCATGTCTCCCTCCCGAACCTACTTTCAGACCTCCAGGCCTTCCAATTTATTTCTCACTTCAAAATTAATTTTAACAAATCTCATGCCCTCAACATCACTCTCCCTGAGACGCAATATAGAACCTGCAGAGATAACTTTCCCTTCAAATGGAAATCTGACTCCTTAACCTACCTGGGCACCCAGATTCCCTCCAAGCTATCCCAAATATATGAGAAAAACCATCTCCCGCTTCTGAAAACGATCACAGAAGATTTAAAACATTGGGACAGGGCCCACTTCTCGTGGTTTGGTAGAATGGCCATACTAAAAATGAACATCCTCCCCCGTGTACTATACTTACTACAAACACTCCCAATAGCACTTCCAAAAACTTTCTTTCAGACCTTAAAGTCCAAAAGCACGGACTTTCTTTGGGCGTGCAAATGGGCTAGAATTAAATTCTCCCAACTCTCGAAACCCAAACCTAAAGGCGGCACAGGCCTTCCCAATATCCAACTATATTACTGGGCCTGTCATCTGCAACGTATTGTAGACTGGCACGTCCATCCCCTAACTAAAGACTGGGTCTCCTTGGAAAACACATTCTCCACGATCCCCCCTAATCACCTTCCATGGATTAAATATAAACATGTACCAAAAGAAGTATTAAACCATCTCCTGATAGCCCCCACTCTAAAATGCTTCAACTTGATGCAACGTAAATTCAACCTGTCCAAGACCCCGGGACCACTTACCCCATTACTTCACAACCCCGACTTCCCTCCGGACGACAACCCGTATATAGGCATACGCATACACCACATTTCCAAGGACGGTAACCTCCTCACAAGAGATCAACTGAACCACACCTTACTTCCAGAAAGGCAAGTGGACCCCTTTGGATACTTGCAAATCAAACATTTTTTCAAGAGCATCCAACACTCTGTGAATTGGTCTGGTGACCTCTCGGCCTTTGAACAGCTATGCCTCTCCAACGCGCCACAACGCCATGTTATATATGCGATTCATAACATGTTGTGGGAAACCACCAGAGCCGATGAGGGGCCGGCTTGTAAGGCGTGGGCCCAGGATCGCCAACTCAGTCTCACAGACAAGGACTGGGAAGTTATTCACCTCCAGGCACATAAAGGCTCCATTAATGTATCCATACAGGAGACCAATTATAAAATAATAACGAGATGGTACCGCACCCCCTCCCTACTCCACAAGTTTAACAAAAAATTATCTGACGCTTGCTGGAGATGCTCCCTCTCCCCGGGAGACATGTTGCACATCTGGTGGGCCTGCCCCCGCATACAACCATTCTGGAAAATGGTCCATGCCCACATCAAACACATTACCACTCACGACCTGGACTTCACCCCGGCACAATTCCTACTTCATTATCAACCAAATAGTACACACACCTATCGGAAATCCCTAGCCCTAATGTTGGTCAACGCTGCAAGAGCTTGCATCCCGAGATTGTGGGGTACTACTGACCCCCCCTCGCTAAAGACCTGGTTTACCCGCATTAACAAAATCGCGGAAATGGAGGAACTCATCGCAATCGCTCACAACATTCCTCACAGATTCTACAAAAAATGGGCACCCTGGATACATTACAAAACCACACCAGATTACATCTCAAAATGTGAACATCCCCGTCCCTAAAGCGTGTACCCAGATTATATTGCATGTGACCCCCCCAGCGGGAACCCAAAACAGGCTCTGACACACCGACTCCCAGTATTTAAATTGTGCCAGGCATTTCAGACATGATCCCCCCCCCCATTAGCATAGGAGTATAAAGATAACGTATAGGTCTCACTCATATACTATACCCCACAGGTACTTGGCGGCCGTCTTCCCCCACTATTCCGGCAGGAGTCTGTCTTTCACCCCCCAGTACTCATATCGCCCCCTCACTCCCATACCCCCTCTACTCTACTCATCCCCATCAAATTCAGCTCCCTCCCTCACTCCCTTTCCCTCTTTTTCCCCGCTGAGAGCAGGTGTGCTGGTCCACACCTCCCCGTTATGCTCTGTCAAGAGACATCCCTTCCCTGCATTCTCAGATAGAGTTTTATCTCACACTGTGATTTCTAGCACTAGCATAGGCACTAGTCTGCCAACTGTTAAGCTTAGCATGGAATAGAAATGTTAAACTTTATACCGATTAATACAACATAGCTCACAATCTGGTTGTACCAACATATGTATGATGTTGCATCTCTCTTCAGGTCAATCTGTCCATAAACCCCCAGCAGAGCACATGATTGCCATATCCCTATATTAATGTATGTTGTATTTGTCTTGATTGTCTCTTGCTGAATTTTACCACTGTCAATGTTCAATAAAATCTCTTTGAAAAAAAAAAATAACAAGTAATATAAATTAGAAAAAAAAAAAATTAAAGCGTCCCGAGCTTGTGCGCAGGAGCGAATGCATATGTAAGTCCGCATATGAAAACGGTGTTCATACCACACATGTGAGGTATCACCGCGATTGTTAGAGCGAGAGCAATAATTCTGGCACTAGACCTCCTCTGTAACTCAAAAATGGTAATCTGTAGACATTTTTAAACTTCGCAGATGGAGATTTTTTAAGTGCCAAAGTTTGGATTTGGCTATGGCAGCAATAAACAGATTAATTTCCTCACAGAGATTGTTTTGCTAGCTTTCAGACTCATAGAAGTGTCCCAGTGATTACAGCTGTGATTAATTGGTTGGCTGTGGGACAGCAGTGTTTTTTCTTTCAGTTGCTATATGTATATGCATATTTGTGCTCCTTATCGTGCAACAACTAGCAAAACATTTTAAATCATAAGTTCACCTTGCAGGTAAACAAAATGTGCATTTTTTTTTCTTAGGATTGCACCAGCAATCAGCAGATCACAGGGGGAATGTCCAGATCCTGCATACTCTCAGGATAGCTGTCTGCTTGCTCCTCATATGGGCAGGCAGTTACCTCAGGGATCAATGAACTATGAGGACGCTCACCAGTTCATTGAAAACTACATTCCATCAGCCGCAATGGAGGTGGTACTTGTAGGCAGTTCATTCACAGGAAAGTGTGAATAAATGACACGGCAAGTGGGCGGAGCCCTGAATGGCAACGCTGTTTTTAACTAGTGACAGTGGGTGCAGGGAAAATATCCCCACCCTCTGTCACGGGGGGGGGGGGGCTACAGATGCTGGAACATGTTACATGTTCCACCCTTACAACAAGTGGAACATGTAATATGTTCCAAAAGTGAACTTATCCTTTAAAGCAGCACAACAAAGCTGGCTGTATATAATTACACAAAACATACTAAAAATTACATTACTTTTATGGTCATTAATGTAGCAGATTTTTTTCAGCAGCCACAAAAGTGTTGTTGGAGAATGTAGAGAACTGCAAAGCAAAAAAATAACACATTTAGATAAAAGAACAATAAGCAGCAATGGACATTGCATTGCTTTGTTGTGCCTGTTAAAGAACCTCAAGAACTCCAATAATCTATTTCAGCTCAATGAGCCCTAAGAAAGCAGATTAAACAGCTGTGAGTTTGAAGGCAGAAATTCAATGTGGATTTCCGCAATACTCAGGTGGAGAAATAACGATGGTACACATCACATTGAAACTGTATTGTAACTCTAATGGGAATCTTCCCCACTTTAAATCAGTAACTATGTATCTGATCTTGATAACTCAGCGGTGCACTTCATGAACCTTGGCTTGTGATCAGCCTTTCTTTATAAGAAGCTTATATTTCAACTCAACAAGATAAATATTTTCAGTGTCTCCGCTACACTTGAATTGAATAATTGAATATGATTTGGAATAAGAAACCTATCATTTTAAAATTTCTTTGTTGCAATGTTTCAAAAGTAATTAAGTTCTGAGGCCTAGGCTTTAAATGTGTTTTACCATCACAAATATGGATTCATATCTCTCCGGAAGCCAATAAAATTAAAACATCAAAATATCTTACTTCTAATGTGATTATACAAGTAGACCTAAAATGGAAATATAGAAGAATGTGATATCTTAAAGCAATATTAAACCCAAAAGCAAACATTTATTATATTGCAGCTTACCAGTTCTTAGATGTGATGGCTGCATAAGTTTTCTTTTTTACGCTTACTTTCTTATATTTTCACCTGGTGATTCAACCAGTAAGTCTGTTGCTTTTCCCAAGCTCTAGCTTTCTAGCAGAATGTATTAGTTTACATGGATGAGACAAACCACTTTACACTGGCAGGGGTGATTAAAATGATCAGCTTTTATTTATTCATGCAAAACCTTTATCCCAAAAGGTAACTGTAAAAAGGTTTGCTGTAACTAATTACAAAAGCACGAGATGGAGTTTGGCTTCAATTTGTTTTTTTGTCTTGCGGCGCACCAAAAAGATCTAAAAATTTTCACGGCACCCCTGAAAAGATTTAACAATTTTTTTGGTAAAGAACTTTTTTATTTTTACATGTACATTTCATTTTAAATTTAATGTAAAGGATGTGCCTAATTTTGAGGGCAAATCCGATTGAAGCAATTTTAATCTTCTTTGTACTTTCGCTTGTTTCCTTGCTTTTTATTTAATAGTTTCTCTTTCAGAGTTCCAGACTTGATTAAGTATTTCTCCATCACTAAACAATGAACAAACTATTTATAAGCATCAAAGTTGGAATGGAACAGTCTCTATTATAATATATTTAGAGCGATCGAGTTCTCCCAATATCTCGCACAAGTCTCGTGTTACGAAAGGAACCAATGAATGACAGAGATTGCGTTTTTATATATGATACTTTGTTAAACTTTGCTACATTGATTTACCATTTAATCTTTAGATATGTTCAAGATTTCAAAACTCTAGCAATTATAAATATTTTTCAAAACTCCCACGGCACACCTGCAAATCTTGTGCGGCATACTAGTGTGTAACGGCACACAGTTTGAGAATCACTGATCTAAATCTTCTAATACATTAAATTCTACCCTCCACCCCCCCCCCCCACCCCAGACTGACAATGCTGCTCTCTGCTGTGCCTCTTATGATCATTCCTCCGGAGTTGTATCTCACTAATACAGAGGGTGTGTTATTGGCCAGATTACCAGGTGAAAACAGAGGAGAAAAAAGCATTGGAAAGAAAAGAAAACAGATGCAGCCATTGCATCTAATGATTGATAGGTTGGAATACAGTATCTCACAAAAGTGAGTACACCCCTCACATTTTCATAAATATTTTATTACATCTTTTCATGTGACAACACTGAAGAAATTACACTTTGCTACCATGTAAAGTAGTGAGTGTACAGTTTGTATAACAGTGTAAGTGTGCTGCCCCCTCAAAATAACTCAACACACAACCATTAATGTCTAAACTGCTGGCAACAAAAGTGAGTAAAAATGTCCAAAATGGGCCCAACGTGTCAATATTTTGTGTGGCCACCATTATTTTTCAGCACTGCCTTAACCCTCTTGGGCATGGAGTTCACCAGAGCTTCACAGGTTGCCACTGGAGTCCTCTTCCACTTCTCCATGAGGAGGTCACACAGCTGGTGGATGTTAGAGACCTTGCCCTCCTCCAGCTTCCTTTTGAGGATGCCCCACAGATGTTCATTAGGTTTTAGGTCTGGAGACATGCTCCATCACATTTACCCTCACCTTCTTTAGCAAGGAAGTGGTCTTCTTGGAGGTGTGTTTGGGGTGGTTATCATGTTGGAATACTGCACTGGGGCCCAGTCTCCAAAGGGAGGGGATCATGCTCTGCTTCAGTATGCCACAGTACATGTTGGCATTCATGGTTCCCCCCCAGTGCAGGCAGCACTCATGCAGCCCCAGACCATGACACTCCCACCACCATGCTTGACTGTAGGCAAGACATACTTGTCTTTTGACTCCTCACCTGGTTGCTGCCACACACGCTTGACACCATCGGGACCAAATACGTTATTCTTGGTCTCACCAGACCACAGGACATGGTTCCAGTAATCCATGTCCTTAGTCTTGTTTTCAGAAAGCTGTTTGTGGGCTTTCTTGTGCATCATCTTTAGAAGAGGCTTCCTTCTAGGACGACAGTCATGCAAACCAATTTGATGCAGTGTGCGGCATATGATCTGAGCACTGACAGGCTGACCCCCTACCCCTTCAACCTCTGCAGCAATGCTGGCAGCACTCATATGTCTATTTCCCAAAGACAACCTCTGGATATGATGCTGAGCGCGTGCACTCAACTTCTTTGGTCGACCATGGCGAGGATTTTTCTGAGTGGACCCTGTCCTGTTAAACCACTGCATGTTCTTGGCCACCGTGCTGCAGCTCAGTTTCAGGGTCTTGGCAATCTTTTTTATAGCCTAGGCAATCCTTATGTAGAGCAACAATTCTATTTTTCAGATCCTCAGAGAGTTCTTTGTCATGAGGTGCCATGTTGAACTTCCAGTGACCAGTATGAGAGAGCGATAACACCACATTTAATACACCTGCTCTTCATTCACACCTGAGACCTTGTAACAATAACGAGTCACATGACACCAGAGAGGGAAAATGGCTAGTTGGGCCCAATTTGGACATTTTCACTTAGGGGTTACTCACTTTTGTTGCCAGCGGTTTCAAAATTAATGGCTTGAGTTATTTTGAGGAGTAGCAAATTTACACTGTTATACAAGCTGCACACTTACTACTTTACATTGTAGCAAAGTGTAATTTCTTTAGTGTTGTCACATGAAAAGATATAATAAAATATTTACAAAAATGTGAGGGGTGTACTCACTTTTGTGAGATACTGTATATTACATTTTTGGTTTTGGTTTTAATATCGCATTAAGAGGTTGATTTATTTTAAAAGGGTAAGCTCCAGAGCTGTCCTTTTTATCTTTATTAATATTTAGAACCCCTGTCAGATTTTATTACTGTCTGTGCCCCCGTTCCCCCTCTCTAGTTGTCCTGTTTACCATTATCATTATAAGTGAAAGTAAAATAAAATTCCAAATTTTGATTTGTCCCCAGAACAGTAATAGCAGGGAAATCTTCCAACAAGTACACAAGTTCGGGTGAACTGGGGGTCCCCAAGTAATTCCCTTAATTTACAGGGATTTGTTCACTTCCTGTTTGGCTATGGGACAGGAAGTAAAGGGCAATTGGACACAGATGGTGGAAAAAAAATCTGACGGGTTATATACCGCTCTTGCTTTATCCAAAATGAAAAAAAAAATGTTTTGCCTACAGTTCTACTATAATCAAACACAAAGGTTACCATATAATCTCCATGGATCTACATTTCCATTTGATTAACTGGCAGGTTCTTCTGACCACTTACCAAATCATGTGGGGCCTTGAAAGAACACAATTTCTTTGCTTGAGCAGTGTAAGTGGGATCCAATTGGGATCCTGTTTGTATTTATTGGCTGTGGATCTAGGGCAGGATTCTCTACCCCTTGTGATCTGATAGCACTAATAGGAAATGTAGTAACATTGCTGACTTGAAAAAAGTGACTAATTGAGATCTGGCACTTTCAGACAGCGCACAAATTTCCAAGATAAATAGTGTTCTAGTTTATTGTATGTCAGGGCAACTGCAAAGCTATATCTCAAAGCAACAATTTAGATAAAAGAAAAAGAAAATGCTGACATTAAAAGTCTGTCATACTTCACTAGTTTGTATAGAGGGCACCTCTCAAGTGGGCTAACTTTAATAGTTTTAAAACTGCTGATGTAAAATATAAAATATATCTACTATATTTACTTCTACAGTAAGAAAATAAATCCTAATTTAGAAAATATGTATCTATCTGTATCTATCTGTCTCCCATCATATTACATAAAATATTTAAGATACTGTAGTAATTTTTCTTAGAGATTAGAGTGTTAATAGTAAAGTGTATTTAAAGTGCATTTCCACTTTTGCAGAGAGTTTTGACAAAACTGTTATGTGTCCCTATTCACACAGCATACCTAAAAATAACTTAAAATAAACTCTATTACCTTTTTAGCTAATTGTTTGGAGCAGATTTCCGCAAAATACTATATAGGAAGCTTGATATTGTGAAAAAGAGCTTTCAATGTGCAAGTAGGAAACACATATAGGAATAGCTTTTTAAAACTGCAATAACATACAATGTGCCACAAGTCTTGAGATTTCTAAGCCTTCGTTAAGACAGACTGGTGTGCGCTCCTGATATACTGATACTGATATTTAAATATGCCAGCACAGTACAGACAGAGCAAATTATCTGGCTCTGTCACAGCTCATTGCCAGTCGCCAGAGGACATCGAGTCAGCCCGACCCGCGGCCCCGCTCAGGGAGTGTGCGGAACTTGATGTCCGCCAGCGATGAGCTGTGACAGAGCCAGAACGGGGAACCACTGATGTAAACACGGCGGTTCCCCGTTCTGACAGGCGGCATGTCAGAGATCTTCTGATCCCTATACTCGGGATCAGTTAGATCTCTGGTGCCCTTACTAGCCCAGCCCTCATACAGCTAGAACACGCCAAGGGAACACAGTTAACCCCTAGAGCATCCTCCCCAGGATAATCCCTTCACTGCCAATGACATTTATACAGTAATCAGTGAATATTTAAATTTCTGATCGCTGTATAAATGTCATTGGTTCCAAAAAAGTGTCAAAAAAGTGTCAAAAATGTCCAACATGTCCGCCCCAATATCACAGTCCCGATAAAAATCGCAGATCACCGCCATTACCAGTAAAAAAAAAAAAAATGTAAAAACGCCAGAAAATTAATTCTCATGGTTTGTAAACACAGCAACTTTTTTGCAAACCAATCAATAAGCAACAATTGTGATTCTATTAACCAAAAATATGAGGGAGAATATAAATCAGCCATAACCGATGAATACATTTGTTTTTTTATATATTTTTTTTTGTATTTTAGCAAAAAGTAAGAAATATTTTTATTTTTGCAAAATTGACGCTCTTTTTTTGTTTATAACGGAGGTGATCAATTGCCACCAAAAGAGAGCTCTATTTGTGGGAAAAAAGGACCAAATGTCATTTAGGTACAGTGTCGCACGACCGTGCAATTATCAGTTAAAGCGACGCAGTGCTGAATCGCAAAAAGTGCTCTGGTCCTAACATGGGAAATCCTTCCGCTCCTTAACTGGTTATGGTAAATATATCACCCCAGCCCTTGCTTAACATTACATACAGTAAAAGGAGAAAGCTAGCTAGAATTTCTAAGCAATTAAAAAGGTAAACCACAAATTATATATTTTTTAAATTATGCTATGTCATGGGTGCTCAACCTGTGACCCTCCTGCTGTTGCAGAACTACAACTCCCATCATGCCTCTTGTAATGTCTCATGGGAGTTGTAGTTCTGAAACAGCTGGAGGGCCACAGGTTGAGCACCCATGTGCTATGTGAATAGGAACAAATGCAAAATAGGTGTTATCCCAATTTGGCTGCAAAAGTGGAAATACACTTTAAATTTTCAAACATGGATGAATCATTGGGCTGAATAAAGTGAAACGTGTGTAAACGTTCACTTTACATATTTAATCATGTGCAGCTGAAATAAGTAAACAGGAATTACCTTTCCACATGATTGGATAATTGAAATCATCATTCATGGGATTGCAAACTGCCCACGCCCCTTCCCCACTAAAAACATATATCCTTTTCAGTACAGTCATGCAAACTATATTAAAAAGAAATACACGCAAACAAGAATTATTTGTGGAAAATAATGGTCGCGGCACTTTATTGGTTTTCAATAAAACATTCAACTATTTCAGCACTTAAATAAATTTTATTAAACCAATAATGAGAATATATATAATTAAATCTATATATATATATTTATATATATATATCTCTAAAAGCTCAGTTATCAGAACTCGAGCCATATTAAAATTAACCTGAGAAACTAAATGTCCCCACAAGCCGGAATTTTGTTTAAAAAAAGGAAATTCCGGCCTAACCCACCGCCAGGGCCATTTCCACGCAATTTTGCAAACCTAGATTAAATAAATCAATTCCAATGACTGAAAGATGTACTCCGTCCTGAAGATAAAATCCCGGGTTCCCTCCCGCCAAATCTAGATGCCTGTATGCAAAACCATTGAGCAAATCTAAAAATTTTGTAATAGCTCTGTTTATTCGTTTCCTAACTTTTTCTCATACTCTACTGTTATCAGACGAAGTCTTGGAATTAATTCTGAGAAAATAATGACTGTACCTGGGGAAATCAAGTGAAACCTTTGAAGATCCCTTTTAATCAAAAATATTAAGTCTAACGTTCTTATTTTACTTAGGTCATCACCACCCAAGTGAACCACTAAAATAGCCAGCCTAGGCCAACAAACATACAAACTAGCTAAAACATTATAAAGCTGGCACCAACGTAGACCACGTATGCCTTTCCATAGAATTGTAAATTCTTCACACGGCATCGATAAATTTTCAGTATAACAAAGTTGCGCTGCTCTTTACTTGCTCTTTTACTTGCCCAATAAACGTATGAATGTCCCAAGATCCATACATATTTCCAGACTCCTAAAACAAAATTCAAATAAACAAATTAGGCCGAATATAAGTTTTAAAAGAATTGGAACCCCACCCACTTAGTTTCTTAATGTCGTCACAGGACCATCCATTCTGAGCTGCAACAGAAGCAGCCTCGATTCGGAAAGAGTGCGATGAAAACTTAAATTTTTGAAAACCCAAAAAATTAAGGCATTTTTTTAAATACCGCATCAAACTGAAACTTTGTAAGTGGACTACTATCTTCATGCAATAAAAAATTACCAGAATTATAAGGACGAAGAGATACATACTTACGCAAAGTACTAACTGGGCAAATCCACTGCATTAGCCTGCAAAATTATCCATTGGCCCTTACCTAATTGGTCTGTCTTAGATTTGTTAATGAAAATTCTAACCCTATCATTGTCAAAAATGAAATGTTCCTTTTTAATACCCAAAAAACTTCGCTTATTACTAGGTATCAATTCTGAAATCCTCAAGGCCCCAAAAAAAGGCAATGATGAAAGCCGATCTGAAAAGCAAAGCCTTGTAACGTGAAAAACAAACCACCTCTGTGCTTTGACAAATACCTATCAACATTTCCAAAGATATAGGCCTTCTCTCATCCGGGGCATATCTCTTCTTTCTATATCCCTTCAATGCTTGTCGTATAGAACTTTGGGGTGCCCGTGACCCGGACCCGAACCCGGACATTTGAAAAAAAGTTTGGGTTCGGGTTCTGGGTTTGGTTATTTGATCCCGCCTGTTAAATAGCTGCAGGGCAGCCAATCAACAAGCGTTTCACTGGTTTGCCCTTAGTAGCCATCACAGCCATGCCTACTAATGGCATGGCTGTGATTGGCCAGTGCATCATGTGACCCAGCCTCTTTATAAGCTGGAGTCACTTAGTGCTGCATGTCACATGCTCTCTGGCTAGTATAGGGAGAGGATGCTGCCGGCGCTGTGAGGGACAGATTGCAGATATAATAACATCTCATCCTGCACTACAGAACAATCTGATTGTGGACTAGGTAGAGATTACTACTACTACTGCTTTTAGGGACAGATTGCAGATCTAATAACATCTCATCCTGCATTACAGAACGATCTGACTGGACTAGGTAGAGTCTACTGCTTAGAGGGACAGATTATTGTTCTAAAATCATCTTCTAGTTCTATAGGGTCAGGTTCCTGCTGTTGCTGTAAGGGACAGATTATTGTTCTAAAATCATTGCCTACTCCTATAGGGTCAGGTTCCTGCTGTTGCTGTAAGGGACAGATAATTGTCCTAAAATCATTTTACTTCCTTTTGCAGCCCTCTAGCACTTTCCAGGACTTTTTTACAGTCATTTTTGTGCCGAAAAGTTTGAGTCCCCATTGACTTCAATGGGGTTCGGGGTAAAGTTCGGGTCAAGTTCGGTACCGAACCCGAACTTTTCCGTGAAGTTCGGCCGAACCCATCGAACCTGAACATCCAGGAATTCGCTCAACTCTATTGTCGTACAGAAAAATAACTAGAATAAGCCAGAAGTCTATGGAGTCTAAAAAAGAAAGATATGCCCGCCAAAATTTTTACTAAATGACTAGGGGCCAAATACATAACCAATAAGGACTCTAAAAAATAATTTACTGTTCAGCAGGAGCAAGAGAACACAATTTGTTCTTGATACAAAAATGTTCCCATTGGTTCCAAGCTTTGGAATATTCTTTCCACGTTTTTTGAGCCACAGAGTTTTGAATTGCTTCAGGCACTAGATTCAAATCAAATCCCATAGGTGGCTTGGGCAAAGATGACCCTCTAAATCGGCTTCCGGATACAATTGTCGAAAACGTCTGATCTGTAAACGAGAGAGTGCATCAGCAATTACGTTATCAACCCTGGGAGAAAATTTTGCCTTGATCCATATATTTCTTTTTAAGCACAATAAAACCAGATAAAGAAGTAATTTAACCACTTCCTCGCCCAGCGCATAGACAAATGACGTCCGGGCGGGTGGTTCATTATTCTGACTGGACGTCTATTGACGTCCTCAGGATAATCCGCGATCGCGCGCCCCTGGGGGCGCGCATCGCAGCGATTGGTGGGGCCGTGGGTCACTCTGACCCGCCGCATTACCGACCGAGGTAAAAGGCTTCGATCTGAAGCCTTTTACCATGTGATCAGCCGTGACCAATCACGGCTGATCACAGTGTAAATAGGAAGAGCCTTTTATCGGCTTTTTCTCTGCTCAGGTCTGCAGACCTGAGCAGCGGAGAGCCGATCGGCTGCTCTCCTGACAGGGGGGCTGCGCTGAATGTTTATAAGCGCAGCCACCCTCAGGATCACCCCCACTGGACCACCAGGGAGCCGGATCAGGACCACCAGGGAGCCCCCCTCCCGGACATCGCAATGAGGCCGCCCAGGACCACCAGGGAAGGCGCACAGAGGCCGCCCAGGAACACCAGGGAGCCCCCACTAGACCACCAGGTAAGGGCAATATTATGCACTGTAGAGATGGCACTGTGCCCATGTATGATGCCTGCCAGTGCCATCGCTATCAGTGCTTGTTCCACCAGTGCCCATCACTGCCACCTATAAGTGCCCACCTGTGCCCACCTGTGCCACCTATCAGTGCCCACCTGTGCCACCTATCATGCCCACCTGTGCCACCTAAAAGTGCCCACCTGTGCCACCTAAAAGTGCCACCTATCAGTGCCCAGTGCCACTTATCTGTGCCGCCTATGAGTGTCCATCAGTGTCGCATATTAGTGCCACGTATCAGTGCCCGTCAGTGTTGCTTGTCAGTGCCGCCCATCAGTGCTGCATATGTGCCCCATCATCAGTGCAACCTTATCAGTGCCACCTCATCAGTGCCAATCTGTACTGCCTCATCAGTGCCCATCAGTGTAGCCTCATCAGTGCCCATCAGTGTAGCGACATCAGTGCCCATCAGTGAAGGAGAAAATGTACTTTATACAAACTTTTGTGACAGAAACAAAGAAAAAATTTTTTTTTTCAAAATGTTTGGTCTTTTTTTTTATAGCGCAAAAAATAAAAACCGCAGGGGTGATCAAATACAACCAAAAGAAAGCTCTATTTGTGGGAACAAAATGATAAAAACTTTGTTTGGGTGCAGCGTCACACGGCCGCGCAATTCTCATTCAAATCGCAACAGCACAGAAAGCTGAAAATTGGTCTGGGCAGGAAGTGTTCTAAGTGCCCGGTATTGAAGTGGTTAACTACTGGTATTGATTTGGATGACAAGCAGTTTACCGCATAGAGCACCCCCTTATTATCAGTTTGAATAAGGATACGCTTATTAGCAAAAAACTCACCCCATAACTCTATTGCTACCACTACAGGAAAGAGTTCCAAAAGTACTATGTTTTTTAATAACTTTCTGGTTACCCAAGTGTCTGGCCAAACGCCACAACACCAGTGTTGTTTCCAAATTGCTCCAAAACCTTTTGAACCCGCCGCATCCGTAAACAATCGAAAATCCGCCGCAAAAATAAACTTATCTTGAAAAATTGACTTCCCGTTATATACATCTAAAAATTCGGACCATATTACTAAATCTTCCTTGAGTGCTGTGGTGAGCCTAATATGTGCAAAAGGAGATTTTAAACCAGCTATAGCGATATATAATTGCCTAGCAAATATACGGCCCACAGGCATAATATGAGAAGTAAATGCCAATAAGCCTAAAAGAGATTGTCACTTCTGGTTCCGGCGCCTTATGGAGTAGCTGCTTGCTACAACAGCTCCCGCCGTGTGACCCACACATCAGCCTACAAAACCGGCAAAAAAACGCTGAACGACCCCGCCTGCCTCTCCGACTGATCCCGCGGTCATCCTGGATCGTTACTTGGATAAATCCGGGGCACGAACGGCCCTATCTCAGTGCCTCCCGGACCAGGGGAACAGGCCGCACCGCACGTAATGGCGGCTGCCTCAGAGATGGAGGTGAGTGCTCACACCGCTCCCAGCACGGCACCGAACGAATCACATAGCACCGAACTCATTGCACAGGCAGTTGCGACACTTCTTGCCCCCACTATCAAGGCATCCGTAGAAAAGGCAGTGCAAGAAGGGATGCATTTAATTCACAAAGAGCTGAGGGAACACAAAGCCAGATTAACAGAGGCTGAGCAGCGCATCTCTCATGTAGAAGATGAGCTCTATCAAACCCAGGAATCTGACATGGCCCAGGACAGACAGCTTAAAGCCATTGTGGAAAAGCTGGAGGACTTGGAGAATAGATCCAGGAGGTCAAATCTCTGTTTTATAGGGGTCCCTGAATCGCTCCACACCCAGGCCTTAGCTACATTCTGCTCCACTAAAATACCTGAAGCCTTAGGCCTTCCAGAACAATGTCTTGTCGAACGCGCGCATCGCCTGGGCCCCCCATCATCAGATAAGCCACAACCAAGACCTATAATAGCCAAATATTTAAACTATGCGGATAAATCCATGATTCTGCAAAAGTACAGGCAACAAAAATCCCTATTAATAGATGGTGTAAGAATTCTAATATTCGCCGACTATTCGGCTGAGGTGGCAAAAGAAAGGAAATCTTTCCAGGGGGTATGCGCTGAACTTTTCAAACAAAACTTGAAATTCACACTGGCCTTTCCAGCCATTTTGCGACTGAAGTCGCCATCTGGAGAGCAGCTAACTTTACACAGCCCACAGGAAGCTGAAAAATTCCTACGTTCACTCCAGCCAAGCTCCTACGCAGCAGCTGTGAACAGGAATCTGCCCTCAACACGCGCTCTGGAGATGAGGAGCCCCAGAAAAGACTCCCCAAAAAGATTCAAGCAATCTGGAGGGCGCAATGCGACCCATCAGCCGGACTGACATCCCTCACTATCTAAATAAGATGTTATTTTTTTTCTCTATTACTCTCTCCCAGCTTAATGGAGAATAGGATTTGGTGGTCGGCCTACTCATGACTCTCAATTATGGCAGGCTCTTCACCTCTGGTAACACTCTCAATCTAACATATCTGTTCTCTCTTGAAGGGGTTTTATTTTCTTTTTACCGTAAGTTTTTGAAAGGACACGTCACCCCGCTGCGCATGCATTGGGCGGACACGTTCATATTAATCTAAGGTTCTTGTATATTTAAGTGTGCCTTAACCATAAAGCATTACTGTTAATTTGTTGAGCTCTCTCCTCCACATGGCTGCCGCTTTTGGCCCCCCTTCCCTCTTTCTTACTATTGGAAATTTCATCCCATTAGAGAAGGCTAGCTGAGACTACACAATATACAGCCAACTACCTATGCCCTCTAATCAACACCAGACTTAGGGTCCTCATCTAAATTGGGAGCTGATCTAAAGCAGTGACACCATGTGGAAGAAAGAGAAGTTCACGATTGTTGTATGTTCTTTGTCCCCCCTTTTGTTTTCCCTCCTCCCCTCTTCTATCCCAGGCTGCATAGAACCTTACTACTGTTTAGGAAACACTGGCTCACCCTCTTTATATATCTCCTCAGGAGGTTTCAGGTAGCTAATGTTTTACTATATCTCCCCATGACAATGCCTTCACCCCTATTCTGGCCTTGTAACACCAGCTCATACTCTCTGAGTCTTTTCGTATTATGAGAGTTGTGACATGGAATGTTAAGGGACTTGGCTCCCCCAATAAAAGAGTAAAAATCCTTCGACATCTACAAAGACTCAAAACTGACATAGCACTGATTCAGGAAGCACATTTAACATCCAGGGATTTCGCCCGAATGAAAAAACTATGGGTGGGCACGGTACTGGGGTCAGAGGGCACCACCAAAAAAGCCGGCACCCTCATTTTAATACATAAAAATTTTCCAGGGAAAGTCATTTCCTCGGTTAATGACACACAAGGACGCATAGTCTCTGCCCACGTACAATATGGATCTAAAGAATTCAACCTAACGAGTGTTTACGCCCCAAACAGTCCTGACAGCCAATTCTTTACAGACTTATCCACTCATATCCTCACGCTCCCCGCTGGATCTCACATAATAGGGGGAGACTTCAACTCCACCATGTCCCCACCCGATGACAAACTTTCACCCCACTCCCTCCCGACCAAAACACAGGCACAGGGACCCACCCTACTCAACTCCACAATGGACTCTCTTCAGCTCATTGACCTTTGGAGACTCCAGCACCCAATAGACAGGGAATTCTCCTTCTACTCCCCCCACATAAAGTTCTCACAAGAATAGACTATATTTTCGGCACAGACGAGCTACTCCCTTTAATCCAGACATTCACGAAATAGCTATCTCCGACCATGCTCCAGTCTCCCTCACTTTACAGGACCCCGCAACTCACTAAGAATGCCGCCTATGGCGCTTTCCCTCCCACCTCACCAAAAATAATGATTTTATCCAATACCTCACTAAAACTTGGGAAGACTTTGAAATTACTAACCAGAACCATCTTGAAAATCCTACTCTTTTCTGGGAAGCAGGAAAGGCTTACTTAAGAGGCAGGATAATTTCCTATGCCTCCTTTCACAAAAAAACGCTCTCTCCTAAAATTTAAGGAAGCCAGCACCAAACTCAACAGGGCACAACAAACACTGGCTGCAGCCAACACTCATCAAAATAGACAACTTTGGGAGGAAGCCAAGAGAACCTTCGATCTATGGGCAGACATTATAGAACTCTCTAAGCGTGCTCAGACAGACGCCACACACTACAAATTCGGAAACAAAGCGGGTAAATTACTAGCAAAGCTGTGCAGAGGCCCCTATAAACCCACGCACATCACCGCCCTAAGGGACAAGAAAGGTAAAACCCACAACCAGCCACAAGACATAACCCAAGTGATGTTAGACTTCTACACTTCCCTTTACGCCCCTGACCCCATTGACAAGACTAAAGCACAACTTTTTCTAGACGACCTTGATCTGACTAAAATATCCCCCAAACAATTATCGGTACTCAACACCCCAATAAACATCACAGAAGTGAGAGATACGATAGGTCATCTCCACCCAGGAAAAGCTCCTGGCCCAGACAAGTTTACAGGTGACTTTTATAAAGCCCTAAAAGATACCCTTAGCCCTACCCTTCTGAATGTATATACACATATTTGGTCAGGGGGTATCTACCCACCGACTAGTAACCAAGCGATCATCAAGCTGATAGAAAAAAAGGGTAAAGACCCGATGGAACCAGGCTCCTACCGTCCCATTTCCCTCCTAAACCTTGACACCAAAATACTTTCTAAAATAGTAGCAAACAGACTGGCAGCAATAATACCTGACATCATTCACCCTGCACAGTCAGAATTTGTCAAAGGCCGAACTGCATCTTTAAACATCAGAAAAGTGATGACTATTCTTGAAGATGTCGCTACGCACCCGCAACCGGAAAAAGCCATCATCACATTAGATGCGGAAAAGGCCTTTGACAATGTAAATTTTGACTGGTTATTCATGGTTCTGGATAGGTTAGACTTCAAAGGACCTTTTATACATCTAATAAAACAGATGTACGCCCTTCCATCTGCCAAATTAATCCTAGCTGGCCAAATGAGTAAAGACTTTAGACTCTTCAAGGGGACAAGGCAAGGGTGCCCACTCTCACCCCTGCTATTCAATATTGCTCTCGAACCACTATCCAGGCATCTTCTGTACAAAGCCCCCTCCATGGTGTAAAAGTGGGGTCAGAAGAGCTACGCACAGCCCTGTTTGCAGACGATGTGCTGATATTCTCAGCACATCCCTCGAAGGATCTCCTCACCATAAAGGAGGTCTTTGAGAAATTCAAAGCCTTTTCGGGGCTCCGTATAAATTATGGAAAAAGCGAGGTCCTACTATTAGGCCCCCACAGAAACCCAAAATGGTTGTCAGACTCGCCCTTTATATTAGCTAATTCCCATATTACCTACTGTGTATCAAAATTGGAAAAACACCGGCCTCCCTATACACCTTAAATTACCCTCGCCTTATAGACAAGATAATCAGAGAACTTACCAGCTGGATGGATCTCCCGCTCTCACTCCTGGGAAGGTGTCACCTGATTAAAATGGTCATTTTCGCCAGACTGTTATACCCAATGCAAACAGTACCCTTGCTCTTGAAGCACAAGGATGTCAAAACTCTCAATAGCATCTTTATCAAATTTATCTGGCAAAATAAAAGAGCTCAAATTGCGCTGAAATCCCTCTACCTCCCCAGGAGTGATGGTGGTGCCAATCTACCAAATATACGTCTGTATAATTTAGCATGTTTATTGAGAATAGGTCTGCACTGGATAACCAAAGCCTCTAAATATTCAAATTATCACTTGGAGGTGACCATGGTACACCCCTATACACTGTCGGCACTCCTGCATACTCGTTGGAAATCCCTGGCTCCCCCACTACAACACAATCTTCTTTTGAGAGACACAGCCATTGCCTGGAGAGAATCTCGTAAGCTTCTGGCCTTATCCCCCTTTATCTCTAGACACCTACCAATACAAGGTCACCCAAATTTTCCCCCTGGATGATCTCAAAAAGTCTTTCACAAATGGAAGGAAAAAGGCCTAACCACTAGAGTTGAGCAAGCCCGGACTGTAAAGTTTGGGTCCGTACCGAACTTTGGAGTGTCCGGGACCCGGACCCGAACCCGGACTTTTCAAAAAAAGTCCGGGTTCGGGTCCGGGGTTCTGGTAATTTTAATGAAAGTTCTGAAAATTGCTGTAAAAAAGTCCAGG
>BLSH010123045.1:19389-46519 GCA_018402905.1 Glandirana rugosa | reverse complement strand
AGGTGATCATCTTCTCTTTTGATAAATGGGGACATGACAATAGCTTAAAGACCCATAGGTCTAGCTATGAAGTCAAAAGCTTAAAACCAATGGTTGTAGTTTTCTAACATGTAGAAGTCTTGTACTAGAAACAAAAAGACTCCTTTTTATTTCACAATAACTTCCTCTACGTTAGAGAAAAGAAAAAAAAAAAAAGTTTTTTAAAATAACTTCGTTGTCTACTATGTTTTTGTTCAAAGTCATAAAACTTTCGACCATAATTTCGCAGACTATAATGTTATTCTTATGTTGTATATAAATTTAGTCAGTATAATTCTCGACCATGTAATTTCCTATAGTGAAAATCGACTAACCTCCTCTTCTCCCTCCCACACCCCTCCTGTTTATCTTTAAATTTTTCTCTGTCATATTCAAACATATCCTATGCATCAAATCCGACAATCAGCTAAAAGTGATATCCTTTAATGTACCAGCTCTTAATATGACTGATTTAAATATATGTTGTATTCTTATTGTAATATCAGACGCTTTAATACCAGCTTTCAAAATACTGAAACTTGTTTTTGTATCATCTGTTGCTTCAATAAAATTTTTTGAAAAAAAAAAAAAGAAAAGAGATTGCATCTCCTTCAATAACACTTTATTTTTCCTCAGAAAAACAAAGATCATGTTCTGAAGATGTACAATCTTTTGATGTTGGTAACCAAAATTCGAAAACTGAAGTATCGATCTGGATACCCAGAAATTCGATAACAGTACAGGGGTAAATAGTTTTCTCTTCTACTAGTGGAAAACTGAAATGCTTAGCTAAAACTCTAAACCTTTCTAACAGTTCTAAGCAAAAACTAGATCCTTTAGGAACGATAAATAAAAAATCGTCAAGGTAATGTACAATTCCTTCCCAACCTGACTGAACAGACAAAACCCAATGTACAAAAGTTGATATTTCCTCAAAATAAGCGCATGACAGGGCACCTCCCATAGGGAGGCACTTATCAAAAAAATAATAACCATCAAAAAAGAAACCCAAAGAATTGAAAGCTTCTGGTGCAATTGGCCATAGCCTAAAAGCTGATTTTATATCAGCTTTTGCCAATAGCGCCCCTTGACCTACCTCTCTTATTTTATCAATTGCTTCTTCAAATGACGTATATGTCACAGAGCAAAGAGAATCCTCAATCTCATCGTTCAAGGAATTCCCTTTGGGAAAAGATAAATGCTGAATAATACGAAATGACTGTGGTTCTTTTTTAGGCACCAAACCTAAAATGGTGACAACCTAAAATTAGTAAATGGGGGATTAATGAAGGGACCAGTTACTCTATCTTCAGCTATTTCTTTTCTTAATTTTTTCCAAACTATTTCAGGTGCCCTGTCAACGGATTTCAAATTCTTTACTAATGAACAACCAAAAAACTACTGGTTACATTTTGTCTAGGAATAGGAGGCTTCTGAGGTACAATTAAGTTTAACCATATCCCTATATCTTTCATCCCCCACTTTAATGTGGGATGGACAGATAACTTCTGGCGAAATGATTCATCATAGCTGAACCACCCCATACCTCCAATATTCATGTAAGCCTCCAAAACCTGTTCCAAATGTTGAAATGGGTACCTCAGCAGGCCATGTAAAGTACATTAAAATTTAGGGTGTCTCGTCCATGAACAAGGATAATTGGCAGAAGAATGGTAGGGGTTCCCCAATCCATACCCTAAAAGTGAACAAGAATGTTTTTTGGACTATTGCGACACCATTGATGCATACAACGTGATTAATTAAAAAGATCAATATTTTTTATTCATAGATATTTTTTTAAAAGATAAATTTGAAAAAGAGACAAGACAAAGTACATGATTCACAAATATATAAAAGTTACAACACCATTATAGACACCATTCTGCCTTTCAACCCCCTTGTATGAGGGAGTGGAGAAAGGACGATGATGGATTCAGATGGTATCAGGGTGTAGATACTGTATAGCCTCTACATGTTTCGCGGATAACCGCTTCATCAGGAGGAGTATCTACAGTAGTTAAAAGCAAATCATTAATACACAATTTTCATATTGCATTATATATAATACAAATGTTATAGCGTTAGAATGCCAAATATAATACATATATATAGGGGAAGTGTATTTGTGGTGGTTAACCGCTTACCCACATGTCCAGTATCGTCAAATGTGGCACAGGCGCACTACAGATCCCTCGTCGGCAAAGATGGGGTATTATGCATGGAGGATTAGCAGAATAGTAAATCCTATAACAAAGTAGATGCGAAGGTAGGAAGTTACCTGATATATACACAGTAAGGTATATGAAGGGAGAAAGAAAAAGGGGGGACATGAGAGGAGGGGAGAAGCAGCAAAAGAGGGGGGGAGAGGAGGGAAGAAGGGAGGAAAAACAGAGGAAAGGGAAAGGAGAAAGAGAAAGGGAGAAAGGGAGGGAAAGAAGCTGGGGAGGAAGAACAAGAAAGAAATAGGGGGAGGGGAAAAAACAAAGGAATCCTCTCCCAAGGTGGTGTGATGTATCCTGGGCCTTAGTCCAGGAGAGAGTAGTGAGGAGAGGTCACCCAAACAATACAATCAGTGCACATATTGTTAATACCTGAGCAGTATTGCATCAAAAAAGTATCAGGAATAGTCTCAGGACAGCTCCCACATACAATGTAGTAATGTGAGCTGCGGAGGCACGGGTTGTGACATAGACATGGCGGGGTATATTTATATAAGTTGTCCCAATAAGCATAAGCTTTAACAGTCCGTATGAGCTGTATACAAATTAGAAAAGAAAGATACTCAAAGTAAGGAAAGCCCAAGGGGCACCAAAGGGCACCAAAATACCCGCCATACAGTCTCCACACACTGTCTGGGGCTGCATGAGTGCTGCCGGCACTGGTAAGCTACAGTTCATTGCGGGAACCATAAATGCCAACATGTACTGTGACTGAAGCAGAGCATCATCCCCTCCCTTCGGAGACTGGGCCACAGGGCAGTATTTCAATATAACGACCCCAAACACACCTCCAAGATGACCACTTCCTTGCTAAAGAATCTGCGGGTAAAAGTGATGGACTGGCCAAGCATGTCTCCAGACCTAAACCCTATTGAGCATCTGTGGGGCAACATCAAATGGAAGGTGGAGGAGCGCAAGGTCTCTAACATCCACCAGCTCCGTAATGTCGTCATGGAGGAGTGGAAGAGGACTCCAGTGGCAACCTGTGAAGCTCTGGTGAACTCAATGCCCAAGAGGGTTAAGGCAGCGCTGTAAAATATGGTGGCCACACAAAATATTGACACTTTGGGCCCAATTTGGACATTTTCACTTAGGGGTATACTCACTTTTGTTGCCAGCAGTTTAGACATTAATGGCTGTGTTGAATTATTTTGAGGGGACAGCAAATTTACACTGTTATACAAACTGTATACTCACTACTTTACATTGTAACAAAGTGTAATTTCTTCATTGTTGTCACATGAAAAGATTTAATAAAATATTTACAAAAATGTGAGGGGTGTACTACCTTTGGGAGATAATGTATATACACACAGCGTATTGAGTGTACACTATATATCAGTGCATTCAGGGGTGTACGATATATAGTACACTACTTGACGTTGTGTCTTAAAATATATACAGTGTAGTATATATATATATATATATATATATATATATATACAAACAGTGTATTGAGTGTACACTATATATCAGTGCATTCAGGGGTGTACATACAGTATATAGTACGCTTGACGTGGTGTCTTAAAATATATAAAGTCTAGTATATATATATATATATAATATATATATACACACAGTGTATTGAGTGTACACTATATATCAGTGCATTCGGGGGTGTACAGTATATAATACAGTGTAGTGCAGTGTTCAAAAAATCCCCATCATGTCAGGAAGACCACAAAGGCGAGGCAGATGCTCCCAGGCCACTAAAAGAGGGCAAGCAGCCTCTGTGTCTTCAGCAAAAAGTGGTGGTGGTGGACATGGTGCATTCTCTGCAGGCGGGTCATGCTTGTCCTTTTTTTCTGCTGTTGGCTGACCTATTCAGCCACAACATGGAGAAGAGTTGGTGTAGTGGATAACTAAGCTGTCCTCATCCTCCTCATCCTCTGTCACCCAGGCTCATACAAGTTTTCCTTTCAACGCTGCTGGCGAAGCGGCATATTCCACCAGATCCTTGTCCACACTTACTCCTTCTGTAGCCCCCACAATCATGCACGGAGGAGTCACCATAATTATTCGACCATAGTGTTGGTTACATGCTGATGGAGGATACGGAGCAATTTGAAGGCTCCGATGTTGGTTCCCAGGTTGAGAAAGGGAGTAGAGTGAGCCTAGAGACAGGTGGTGCTGCAGAAGGACAAGAAACTAGCAGTCATGTTCCCCCAGCTGCAGCATACTGCCAAGTTTGCTCCAGTGACGAGGAGGGAGGGGATGATGAGGATACCGACTGTACTTGGGTGCCTGAGAGAAGAAGGGAGGAAAGTGAGGAGGGGGAGGAGGCACAACTCCAATGATGTAGGATGTTCTCCAGTGGGATCATGGTTTTCAGTCCCCAGAAACCCAAGGAGTTGTACGTGGCTGTGAGGAGGTAGTTCCTGATAATGTCATCCTCAGTGACCCAGAGGACACTCATGCCTCCTCAAACTTACGCTGCATGGGCTCTCTGATTCTGAAAAGCCTGCAAAAAGACCCTAGAATTTGTGGTATCAAAGAGAGGGATCATTACTGACTGGCAACCCTTCTTGTTTCACGTTACAAGGGTAAAGTTGCAGAGCTTAATCTGCCTGTGCAGAGGGAGCAGAGGATGAAACATCTTTAGGATACCTTGAAGAAAGGTTTGTGCAATGCCTTTCTAGACCCTGGGAGGTTACCATGTCCTGGTAAAAATGGATCAGCATTTATAAAGCCCCTGATGCTGATGCAACTGATTACATTTGCTAGGGATCTGGGATCCATTTAAGACTGCCACTGCTCCCATTCCTCCTGTCCATAATCTCGAACAATATTTTGTATTTAGGGCACCACCAACACCCAAGGCCCAATTTTTCTGCACCTGGTTTACAGGGGCAGGCCATAACAATGTTAAAACTAATTTACAACAGCAGGGCCCGTTCCTGTGCCCAACAAGGGGTTACAGTGTTCTGGCACCGCCAACACCCAAAGCCCAATTTTTCAGCACCTGTTTGAATAGGGCCTGTCATCACAATTTTTAATTGTCAATAGTTTTTATTGTAGGTTTCAAAATACAGAATACAGAAGATACACTTGTTCATACTCCGAATTCCAATATTACACAGATATAGATCTGCTAGCTAAGTACACAGGTCATGTTTAACATATATTGTAGAGTTGTATAGATCAACAGTGTTGCAGATGTGCAGGGCCAGACCCCATTCGGGAACTAGCTATGGAGCTGCCACGAAGGTCCAGCCCCCCTCCACCTTCTATCCCTGAGGCACTGTTCAGGCACGACCCTGAGGTCCTATTTCATTCAACAACCTAGCTGACTACTTAAGGTGTACTTTCTCCAGTCTCCTCATAATGAATTCTCCTTTAGAATCTGCATTTCTGTATTTAACAGTTTTCAAATCACCAAACAGTAATGTATACAACAAAAGGAAAAGTTGGAGTAAAGTTAAGAAAGTTAAGAAAGAAAGAAGTGACATATGGGGCCTGATCTTACATGCGTTTCTCTGCACAGCAACCTGCTTCAGCTTGTATGGTGAGTTTCATACCAGTCAGTCCACGCTTTCTATTCTTCTGTCGATTTGTGGTAGTTTCCCATTGATGCAGCAAACATCTGTTCATAAGTTGCATGTGTGTTAATTGTTTTGATTGTTTCCTTTATGGAAGGGATGTTGTCTGTTTTCCAGTTATCATGAGCCAGGTTCCTAGTAACACACGTGAGACAATGTCTCTCATGTTGCTGGGGACGTTTTCTATCTTCAGGAACAGAGTGGGTAACCCCGGGGTTAGAGACACCTGTGTTCTTAATATTTGTGAGATTATTCTTGCGAAACTCCTACACAAGGCCCGCACCCCCAGGCATCCCCACATCACATGGTATAATGACCCTATTTCCCCACAGTTCCTCCAGCATAATGGGGAACTATGGTGATCAAATTTGGATATCCTTAGTGGAGTAAGGTACCATCGTAATAATATTTTGTGGGTGAGTTCCCAGAGTGTTGCGCTCCTCGTGGATGAGTAACATGTGGATAAAGCTTTTTGCCATTGTTCAGATGTGTATGTAATTCCCAAATCCCGTTCCCAAGCCATGATAGGTGATGCTTTCTCAAAGAGGTCTTTGTTGTTGAGTAAATCATAAAATAAGAAATTCCTCTAATATTGGTAGTAGGGTTAGTGAGGTATAATAAAGCTCTGAAGGGCAACTGGGCAGAAGTCTGTGGGTTAGATTGTATAAAGTGGACCACCTGTAGATATCTGTAGAGCTCATTGTCTTCCAAGCCATACTCTATTTGTACTGCCCTTAATTATTTAATAGCAGGTCCTATTTTTAAATCATCAATACTCCCAATCCCCTTGGAAATCCAGTGGCTCAGTTGTATTCCAGGAATAACTATATGTAAACTTGAGATAGGCATTGGTATGTTCTTTAATGTCTGGTTCTTATGGTAATGACCTCCAATGTACTAGTGTTGCTTTAATAGTAGGGGATAACTTATTAGATAATTGTTTAATACATTTGTTGGTGGGTAGTAGGTCATATAGGTCTCCTCTCTCCACTTGGTGCTGTTCCAATTGCAACCATCTTGTGACTTGTGCTTGTGGGAACCAGGACCTGGTTTGTGCAAGAATGGCTGCAATGTAATAATATTTAATTAAAGTGTGCCCTATGCCTCCTGCTTTTTTGTGTGCAATCAGTTTGCTGAAAGCACATCTCGCCCTTTTACCATTCCAGATATACCAATTAACCTGGGATTGTACCTTTTTAAAGAATGCATTTGGAACTGGGATTGGCAATATCCTAAAGAAGTATATTAATTGTGGCAAAAGTAATATTTTAAAGGCAGCCAGTCTACCCGTCCATGTCAACTCCTTTTTGGCTAGAGCTTGGAGGTTCTTCTGTAGGCTGCACGGTCGTGTTATTTAGTCTCACCAGGTCTTCCGTGCTAGCCATCAATTTGATACCTAAATAGTTTATTGCTTCATCTTGCCATATGTATGTAAACTGTGTACTGAGTTTTTTCCTAAGAGATAAGTTTATACCCATGCCTAGGATGTAAGATTTACTCTCATTGACTTTATAGTAAGAAAACCGATTAAAAAGATCCAGTGCCTTGTGTACTGAAGCCAGGGAAGGTTCCACCTCAGTCAACATCATGATAATATCATCAGTGAATAGGCTGATAGTGTAATTAGACTTTTGTATTGGAAAACATTTGATGCTGGGGTGCGAACGGATGTAAATGGCCAGTGGTTCCATTAACATGTTGAATATTAGAGGCGATAACGGGCACCCTTGCCGGGTTCTGTTTGAGATGGTAAATGGTTTAGACAAGATCCCTGACAGGTACACCTGTGCCGACGGTCTTGTATAGAGGACCATAATAGCTGTGAGGATAGGGCCAGAGAAGCCAAATCTCTCCAGGACCACTTCTAAGTACTGCCAGTGCACCCTATCAAAGGCCTTCTCTGCATCCAAAGCTAGAAGCAGAGAAGGCCTCTCCTGCATCTTTGCCAGATGTATGATATTTATTAATCTACGGGTGGCATCGGACGTTTTACGCCCTTTTGTAAATCCTGTTTGATCTGGGTCAATTATCTTAGGGATTATGTCCAGTAAACGTGTGGCAATGAGCTTGGCATATATTTTTAGATCAATATTTAGAAGCGATATAGGCCTAAAATTGGCAGGAGTGTTTGGTTCCTTCCCTGGCTTGGGCGATGCTACAATTAATGCTTTTAACATTTCTGTTGAATATGGATTCTAAATGGGGTACCACAATATTTTTGAATTCTTTGAAATATTCCCCACTGAACCCATCCAGCCCTGGTGACTTATTTAGGGGCAATGAATCGATAATTTTCCCAATTTTTGAGCTATGGAAAGGAGAATTTAGGGCTTCTATCTGCTCTTGAGTCAATTTGGGTAATGAAAGTTTATCTAAGAATTGGCCTATTATGTTTTTGTTAGGTTAAAGGACATGGGCCTCATCTTTAAGGTTATATAAGGAGTTATAATAATCACTGAAGGCGTCTGCTATATCCTGAGGGTAATGTAATTTGCTGTTTGTTTTAGGGTGGAATATACAGTATATGGAATTTTCATCCTATGTCTTTGACCTTTGAATTGTTGTGATAAAAGTTTCCCCACTTTATTTCCATTTGCATAAAATCGCATTTTTTTTAACTTTACTTCTTTATTGGTTTTGAAAACACAGTACAAGTATTTAGTAGTACAACATTATACATTCCTGTTGTCCTCTCCGATACATAGTGTAACAATTCGTACCATCATGATATTGCATAATATATGTCGCCATATGCTCCAAGTCCACTTAAGAAACCTGTCTTGTGTATCTCCATCAAACAGCCATGGCTGATATGATGCATCGGACCCGATACCCGGGATCTTCCCCCTGCCACCCCACTTGGGAACATACTGTGACAGGGGGAATTCCCCAGGGCGCCCAAGATCCAACTTCTCAATCTTAGATGTGTGGTACTCAAGTTCAGGTTTGCTCTAAAGGAGCTACAATACTTGTGTAAGAGATCATGAACAAACGATCCGAGATTATGTAACCTCAGGCTACAAGAGGCCTGTATCAGGGGTAAACTTCATATACCAAAAAGTAGATAAGAAAAGGGAAAGAGGAGAGAGAGGAGAGAAAGGAGTGAGAGTAGACGTACACTGCATATATCTCAATGACAGTATAATTCTGCGGTTCTGTGCTCAGTCAATCATATTATGTAGATTGGTCCTAGTAATCCATTTGTCCCAGATGCGTCTAAACGCTACTTGGTTACCATTGGTACATGCAAAGATGTGTTCAAATGTACAGTTAGAGTTGACCTTTGTAATTATTTCAGATATAGACGGTGCAATGTCGGACTTCCAATGCTGCATAATAGTAGTCCTGGCTGCTGTCAACAGATGGGCTATTATAAATCTGCACTGCAAGGGGAATGCATCTAGTTTGATACCTAATAAGGCTAATTCTGGTGAGGGTTCGGTTACTTTTCCTGAGATTGCTGATATTAGCTGGAAGATGGATTTCCAGAAACTGGTGAGTGATTTGCAATGCCAGAGGATGTGCAAAAGGTTGCCTTTCTGGCCGCAATTGCGCCAGCAACTTGGGTCAGTGTTGCTGTATATTTTAGACAATCTAACGGGAGTAAGATACCATCTATAAAGGACTTTATAAGTGTTTTCCCAATGAGCTACGCAATGAGTGGCTGAGGTGCTAGTTTTAACTGCTTTGATCCAGTCTTCTTCTGGGAAGGATTTACCCAGGTCCTGTTCCCATTTTTGGATGGCAATTTCTTGCTTTAACGAGGCATTGGGTTGCAGTAGGCGATATAAGTAGGATACACCCTTTTTAAGTTTATTGGGGTCTGAGTGAATATAGTCCCACAGATATTTGTTGATCCTTATAGATTTGGATTTAAGAGAGCTAATGAGATGGAGGATTTGGGTTTTCTGGAGCCCTTCCAATAGTTTATTAGGTTCGGGGACCTCTCCAAGGGTAGAGTACCCCTTAGTCTCCCAGTGTTTAACTGAGAGGTCAGGGATTAGGAATTCAAAAGTGGTTAGGGGTAGGTCCTTCACTTGGATTTCAAAGGTCTCTGAGTCATTTTTGTGAAAGTTACTCCATGCTTGTAATGAGGCTAAAATAGCTGGGTGATTAGGAATGAGAAGCGGTGCATCTAGGAGTTTTGCTAGTAAGAGACTTTTTAGATTCCTACCTTGAATCATGTACTTTTCCAGACCAACCCACTGGGATTCATGCGGTTGCTGGGCCCAAGCTCTCAGTTGGTCAAGGAGCGCAGCATTATAGTAATCTATAATCCTGGGTGCTCCTATGCCCCCCTTCTTTTTATGTCTAGTTAGTGCTGTAAAGGAAATTCTCGCCCTTTTCCCCTCCCAAATGAATTGTCTAAGCAACCGGTTGATTTTTTGAAAGAAGTGCGTTGGTATAATTATAGGAATCGTCCTGAATAGGTAGAGGATTTTGGGCAGTACTACCATCTTGAAAGATGCTATTCTACCCATCCAGGAGATTTCTCTTTTTCCTATAGTTAGCAAGTCCTTACTAATTGTGGTTAGCAACTTTTTAAAGTTGGCATCGTAGAGTTTGCTGGAGTTAGCTGTTAGGTTTATCCCTAGATACCGTATGGAATTATTGTCCCATTTGCAGGGCAACAATTCGTTGTAGATCTTTTTTTTTTGCCGGTTGATGTTAGTGGTGAGGATTTGGCATTTGTTTACATTTATTTTATAATAAGAAACATACCCGAATTGGGTTATGGTTTTGGTGATTTCGGGTAGGGATGAATCCAGATCTGTGAGCGTCAGAATGACGTCGTCCGCAAACAGTCCTATTTTATTGGACTTGTTGGGTGTCTGAATCCCTTTTATGGCAGAAGATTGACGAATGGTTTCAGCAAAGGGCTCCATTACTAAGGTAAAAATCAGGGGGGATAGCGGGCAGCCCTGGCGTGTGCCATTGGTGATTACAAATTTGTCTGAGAGTGCACTGGAGGTATAGACCCGGGCCGAGGGTTTAGAGTATAAGGCTAATATAGCCGATGTGATAAATCCTGTGATACCGAATTTGGTGAGGACCGCCTGTAGATACCCCCAGTGCACTCTGTCAAATGCCTTTTCGGCGTCTAGTGCTATGAAAGCGGTTGCTAGTTTTTGGTGTTCTGCTATTTTTAAAAGATTAAGAATTCTTCGGGTTCCGTCCGAGGCTTGTCTGTTGGTAACGAAGCCTACCTGGTCTGGGTTAATTAGGGAAGGCGTGATTTGCGCTAATCTATTTGCGATGACCTTTGCATGAATTTTGAGATCTGTGTTTAATAACGAGATCGGTCTGAAATTTGGTGGTGAAGTCGGGTCTTTACCTGGTTTTGGCAAGGTGATTATATATGCTTGCTGCATCTCTTCTGGGAGGGTACTAGTTTGGGCAGCCATGTTTAGGATGTGAGTAAGGTGTGGTGAGAGTATATCGGCAAAGGTTTTGTAGTATTCTGAGGATAGCCCGTCTGGGCCTGGGGATTTATTTGGGGGCAATTTACTAATTACCGATTTGACTTCTTCGGTGGAAATGGGTTGGTTAATTCTTTTTAATTGCTCCTCTGACAAGGATGGGAGATGAATTGTTTCTAAAAATTTTTGAATTTCTTCCTGGGTGGGTTGGGGGGTGTCACAATCATCCTTTAAGTTGTACAGGGATCTATAATAATCCATAAAGCTGTTGGCTATGTCTCTTGGATGTGTTATGTTAGACCCAGTTTTCTTCTCTATGAGAAAGTTTATTCTGCTTTTTGCTTGTTTGGTTTTAATTTGCAATGCTAATTTTTTCCCAGCTTTGTTGCTAGAGGAATAGTAACTTGCTTTGAGATATTTAAGATTTTTAGCGTATTTATCCATCAGGAGGGATTTAAGTTTCCTCCTGTTCTCTTGGAGGGCCTCCGTCGTAAGTGGGGTAATATCCTTTTTGTTAGTTTGCTCTAATTTTTGGATTTCCTTTAGTAGGGTATTAATTGCTAACGCCTTGGACCTTTTTTCTTTAGCTGCTAGTTGAAGTAATATGCCTCTAATGTAGGCTTTGTGTGCGCACCAAATGGTTGTTTTAGATACATCCTCAGAATCATTAAAGCGGAAGAACTCCTCTAGGTGGTCCTTGACCCTCTCCTGGTGGCCTTTGCTCACAAATAATTGGGTGTTGTTCTTCCATATGAACGTGGGGTTAGTATTGCATTTTTCTTCTAGATCTATGGATATGGGGGCATGGTCAGACCACGTAATGGTGCCTATCTCTGTTTTCTTTGTTCTATTTAGCAGTGCTAGGTCCACAAGGATCATGTCAATCCTTGAGTAGGATCTATGGGGATTAGAGAAGAATGTATAATCTTTCTCTCCTGGGTGGAGACATCTCCACGCATCAAAAACCTGTTCTTCATGAAGAATATGTTGGAGAGAATTCGATTGGTGTTTTTTAGGAGGTTTACAGTCTTCGCTGCTGCTGGCCACCAGGTTAAAGTCTCCCACCAAGAGGAGATCCCCCTTACAAACAGCCCTCGCTTTGCGCATACGTTTCCTGATAAAGGAACATTGCCCCTGATTAGGAACGTAAACATTGACCAAGGTATACATTACATTATTCATCATACAGATTAGTATAATGTATCTCCCTTTCGGATCAAGAATCACTTCTTGAAGGGAAAAGGCGACAGAATTTTTAATGGCAATCATTACTCCGTTGCGTTTGTTTACCGCATTGGCATAGAAAACATTTGGAAATTGCGAATGAGTACATCTGGGGGCTTTCGCAGCCGCAAAGTGAGTCTCTTGAATGCATATCACGTCCCCCTTTAATTTGCGAGCTTCTTGCCAAAGCAAATTGCGTTTAAAAGGACTGTTCAGACCTTTGGCATTGAGGGATACTATTTTAATTGTCATTTTTTATCAGGGTTCTGCTATACCAAGATGTGTGTAAACTCACCAGAGAATGTAGCTCAGCTGGGACAGTTCTTGTAGCTTGAGTCATTGCAGTCCATGGAAAAGTAGCACTGAAGCGCTGTCGCTGTGAGGGACGCAGTGTGCCTTCACTGGATTGGTGTAGTTTGAGAGGCGATATATGATGTACGTCAGAGCTGTCAGACAGGAACATAAACAGTAGAGGAACATAACTTAAAAAAACAACTAAAAAGGAGAACAGAGCCTGCCCTGGTTCTCTAGGGCAATAAGGTATGCACATCTTTTGGGGGTTGGAACACCAGATACCAAGGGAAAAGGTGGTCTTGCTATCTAGGAACGAAATCTAGGTCTTGGCTCCTGTTACTGCCTTATGGTCGCTAGGCGGGTTTTGTCTTGGATGAGGATTTGTTCTGACGTTGATGCCAGTCTTTCTTCAGTTTGTGAGGGTCATTATGTGGTTCTTCACTGTAGTCTTGAGGGAGAATGTTCCATTCATGTAGGTAGCGTAGTCCTGCTTCTAGGGATAGGATGTTCACGGACCTGTCCTTATAGGTCACAATTAGCTTGGATGGGGTCCCCCATTTGTACATGATGTTATGGTTTCTTAGCACCTTAGTTATGGTGGTCAGTTTTTTCCGGTGTAGCACAGTAGCTTGTGACAGGTCTGTGTACAGAGCTATACCTGCAAATTTGCCGACGAGCTGTTGTCTGCTTCTCATGGCTTTCATTGCTGCCTCTTTTACGTGGTAGAAGTGGATTTTAGATAATACATCCCTGGGGACTGAGTCTGGGAGAAACGAAGGTTTCGGCAGCCTGTGTGCTCTATCAATTAGGAGTTCCATTTCACTAGCTGTTGGTACTAGCTCCTGCAGAATTTGCTTAATAAAGTCTTTCAGGTCCGCATTGGGGACTGTCTCAGGAATCCCGCGAAATTTGATGTTGGACCTGCGGCTACGGTCTTCCATATCTGCCAATTTGGCGGTAATTCTCTGCAGTTCTCGTTGTTGGTCATTGTAGGCGTCTATTAGGCTGTTATGCGCTGAGTAAGCGTCCTCCATTTTATGCTCCACATGTTCCATTCTCTCCTGCAGGTCTGTCACTGCAGCATTCATGGGCTGGAGCATTTTCATCATATCTATATGTAGGGTATCCCTCAGGGAGATCAACATCTCCTTCATGTTTGTCATGGAGACAGGCTGGGATGATGAGGGAAAATGTTCTAGTGGTATTTGAGTGTGTAGTCCTGCAGCAGTCTCCTCCATTTCATCATCTGTCTCCTGGGCATCCCCCTTAGCTTTCTTAAATTTAGCAGGGCTGCGGGTGGTAGGGCTGTCTGGCGGTGACAGGGCACCCTTACCTGATTGATGTCTGTTTATCTCTGAGATGACCGTCGCTGCGGAGCTGCCTGAGTCCGAGGCGCTGTCTCCTTCTTCTGTAGGCCGCAGAGGCGCGTCGGCGCCATCTTGGTACACCCTCCCGCCGGAGGGGCCGAAGAAGTCCGTCAGTTTTTGGGGGTTAGAACGCTGGGGACCCCTCTTTCTGACCGCTCCGGGTGCCGCTGATTCTAGGGAAGTCATTCTTACTTTTGTAGACCCGCTCTTGTCGCTGTGATAGTCGCTTGGCAGATATAGGAGCCGGAGCTATCTCAGTCTGCTGCCGTCTCTCACGCCGCCGGCCACGCCCCCATAAAATCGCATTTTTAATCGCTAAGCTGATTTTTCAAAATTTTCCAATAGTAGGAGCCCAAGCTCATACCTCAGTTTGGTTAGTTTATGGGAAGTGTGTGGGGTCACTTTCTGTTTGTTTTGCCTCACCAAAGAATCCATTTCGTCTGTAAGTATACCTTTATGCTATGTAGCTGCCGCCTCTTGGCCCTTGCTCCCATCTGAATCATAATACCTCTAATGAATGCCTTATGTGCGTTCCATACCACAAATTTATTCTGTACAGAGTTCAAATTATTAATAAAGAATTCAAGCAACTGCTTCCTTATTTCTTGTTTGTTGTCCTGTTGCTGGATCAGGAGAGAGTTGATTCTCCAGATTGGGGTAGAGTTTACTGATGTGGAGTCTGCTATCCTAAGGGTGATAGAGGCATGGTTCGACTAGGTGATATTATTGATGTTCGAGGTAATGGTCCTGAGTAATGTCTGTTGGTCTACTACAAACATATCAATACGTGAATATGTTCTATGAGGCGTGGAGTAAAAGGTGTAATCATGTTCTTCTGCATGGAAGCATCTCTGTGTATTGAATAGGTAATGTCTATGGAAAGATGATCGCAGCACTGGACCTGTACGTTTAGAGGTGGAGGAAGAGTCCATAGAGGGGTTTGCCATGGCGTTAAAGTCCCCACACATTACTAATAGGCCCTTCTGGTGTAGATTTACTTTGCGCATCAAAGAGTGAAAAAAACGAACTTGGTGTGAGTTGGGGGCATAGACATTTACTAATGTGTACATGGTAGAGTTGAGATCGCATACCAGGATCAGAAAACGACCCTGTGGGTCTACTATTTCTTTATGGAGCATGAAAGCAACTGCGTCCCTAATTGCCGTGAGTCCCAGCATTTGCAGTGTATATGTGTGGGAAGCTTCCATGGATACATTTTGGAGGTGCTGTGTTCTTAAAATGGGTCTCCTGCGTGCATAATACGTCGCATTTGTGGAGCATTGCTTCTCTCCACAAGAACTTGTCTTTACCGGATGATTCAGGTCTTTTGAACTAATAGAAAGGAATGATACAACCATTTTTGAAATAAGGGATCCGTAAAATGTTTGTAGCATTCAATCCATAAAATGTTATGGTTGCCCTCTTGAGGCGATATGTTGAATGATAAAAGATAAGTATGATGTAGTGTCTTACTGACAACAAGGCACTCACTATGTTGTTGGACCTTGTCGCGATCCATTGCCTTCTGACCCTCCGACCTCCGATGGTATCCACAGATGAAGCTTGGCTGTCTAGTGCTGATCTTTCTTTGTGCCCACTGTCACTTAGTGGGGAAATAGATAGTAGGAAAATTTATAGCGAGAGAAAACAAATAAAACCGAAAAGTGAACAATTGAACATTGATGAGTCCTGGGAGTTTGATAAACTTCCCAATCTGGAATGGGTAGGCTGTACCCCAGTGCAGCAACTGCTGCTCAGGACACTAGGGGGAAAAGTTCAGGCCTACGTGTCTGGTACTTTTCTTCTTGAGAACTGAATATATGAAAAGCCCAATGGGTTAGTTGTGGGATTTGACATTTTTTCTGTGACTTTTTTCCATGGCGTACCCACTCGAGTCAGCTGGTCTGGGGAACTGGGGTTGCTATTGGTTCCATTTTTTCAAAAGGGCCAGGCCCATTTCCATAGAGTCTACCACATGTGTCACATTCTCTTTTGTAACAAGCAGTTTGGTTGGGTTTCTCCATTTATAGATTATCTTGTGGTTACGCAATGCTTTGGTAATTGTGTTCAAGGCCTTTCTTTTTTGCAGGATATATTGGGAAAGATCCGCATAGAATTGCAGATTTTGGTATTGCGGCATAATTTGGTCACGTTTACGCATCATCATCATCAATTGTTCCTTGACATGGAAAAAATGTAATCGGAGAATCACATCCCTGGGGATTTGATCTGATAGGTATCATGGCTTAGGTAAACGATGAATCCTGTCGATAGTGATCTCCAGGTCTGTCAGATCCGGTTGGAGTCATTTGAATAGGGCTGAGACATATGTTTTTAAGTCTGCTTGCTGTATTGACTAAGGGACCCCCCTTATTTTCAAATTATTCCTTCTCCCCCTGTCTTCAATGTCAGCTAATTTTGCCTTGATCCACTCTGTCTTCCCTTCTCTCTCCTCGTGTGCGTCCACTAGGTCATTAATGGTAGATGCATATTCACCCATCTTATTTTCAATGTGGTCGACTCTGCCTTCCACATTATGTAGTTCTGTTTTAAATCTCTGCATGCATGCTATCATGTCTGTTTAGATTGTTTGGAAAGGAGCATGTCCTTCAACATTTTGTCCAAAACAGGCTGATTAGATGTGGGAAAAGTCTCTATAGCGTCTGCCAGCTCCCTCATATCCTCCCCTGAGTCGGCTATAGGGCTCGCTGCGGGGCTGTATCCAGCTGCATCCAGCCTGGGTTTAACCTTCACAGGGCTTGCAGAGGTAGGTGTGGAGGGCACCGATTGTGTGCTCTTGAAGGAGCCATTATTGTGTGGGGAAGATGGCTTGTTACTGGCCTGTTTCTGCTGCCTGGATGCAGGTGTGGAGTAGGCCCCACCGACATCTTTCCTGCGCCCAACAAGAGTACTGCAAGTGGTTACATTGTTCTGGCACCGCCAACACCCAAGGCCCAATTTTTCAGCACCTGCTTGAATGGGGCCTGGCTCTTTCCTGCGCCCAACAAGAGTACTGGAAGGGGTTACAGTGTTCTAGCACCGTCAACACCCAAGGCCCAATTTTTCAGCACCTGTTCGAATGGGGCATGTCATCACAATTGTTAAACTAATTTACAACAGCAGGGTCAGTTCCTGCTCCCAACAAGAGTACTGCAAGGGGTTACAGTGTTCTGGCACTGCCAACACCAAAGGCCCAATTTTTTGGCACCTGTTTGACTGGGGCATGCCATCCCAATTTTGAAAATAATTTACAACATACCTTCGGATCTGGTATGGATTTTAAGGGTAACCCTGTGCCAAAATTTAAAAAAAATGAAGTGGGGTCCCCCCCGAAATCCAAACTAAGCCCTTCAGGTCTAGTATGGATTTTAAGGGGAACCCTGCACCAAATTTAAAAAAAATTCCCCCCACAATCCAAATCAGACCCTTATCCAAGCACACAGCCCTGGCATGACAGGAGGGGGTGGGGATGAGCGAGTGCCCCTCCCCTCTGAACCATACCAGGCCCATGCCATCAACATGGGGAGGGTACGTTGAGATCCCCCCGAAGCACCTTGTCCCCATGTTGATGGGGAGAAGGGCCTCATCCCCACAACCCTGACCGGTGGTTGTGGGTGTCTGCGAGCGGGGGCTTATCAGAATCTGGAAGCCCCCTTTAAAAAGGGGGCTCATGGGGGGGCGTGGCCGGCAGCGAGCGGAGATGGCTGCGTGAGAGGAGAGCTCCGTGCACATCCTCTGCCATCCAGCGACATTAAGCGACGCTGAAAGGCTTAAAGCGGAGTTCCATGCTTTTTTTGTTTATTAAAAGTCAGCAGCTACAAAAAGTATAGCTTCTGACTTTTAGTAAACAGTAGCTTACCTGTCTCCCGATCCAGCGATAGCTGCTCCCGAAGCCTCGCTCGTCTCCCCCCTCCTCCCTGCGGCGCCGGCATTGCAGGTGTGGGCACCGGCCGTGGCTTCACGGCTGGGCACGCACTGCGCATGCACGAGTCGCGCTGCATGTTGCCAGTGGCCAGGCAATCTTCTGGGACCTGTGACGTGTCCCAGAAGATTGCCAGGAGGGAGGGGCCGTCTAGGAGGAGAGGAGGAGTCGCCTAGGCGGGCCCGAGGCGGAAGGTGGAAGAGGGACCGGGAAGTCCCTCTGAAACCTGGGGACACACTCCCCCCCCAAAAAAATGACATGCCAAATGTGGCATGTAAGGGGGTGAGGAGTGCTTAAAGCGGAAGTTCCATTTTTGGGTGGAACTCCGCTTTAAGGACAAGGATCCACTCATCCACCTTAACGGCAATCACCCGAAGGCAAAATGAGCAAAAGGAAGACGTCGCGAGGTCCCAGAAAGCTCACAGACTTCTTCAATGCCGTGAGCACACCTAGGCCCCAAGATGGCGCCAAGGCCTCCGGACCTGGAGGAGGCCGGAAACGGAGGACAATCCGACCATCATCAACAGGCTCTCTCCCCGGGGCACAGCAGCAGATCCTCCCCTGGAGCATCGCCTATACAGAGCCCCCAAAAGGCATCCCAGAAGAGATCATCAACCCACACTTATCCAGGTGAGCTGGGGGAGCATGAATCGTCACATGACAGTACAAGGGAATTCATAGAACAAATACATGAGTTTCCTACGCTAGGTCAGCCGCTTACTGACACTATGCTGAAAGACATGCTAGTGACTTTAAGGGGATCACTGCACAAAGATATAATGGAGTGTGTGACTAACAATAAAACTGAAGTCTCGGCCCTAGGGGAAAGAGTGAGCCATGCAGAGGATAAGATGGGAGAGTTTGCAGCTGCACACAATGAATTGGTCGATGCCTATAATGGGACTGATGACGACATTCAGTCCATCAAAAACAAAATGGGAGAATTAGAGGATAGATTGAGACGGAACTATGTTATGCTTTGGGGGTAGCTGAGTCTGTGCCCCCTTGAGAGTTTAGGCACTATGTTCAGAAGTTTATCACCACATTATTGCCAGAAATACCAGAAGGAGAAGTAGTGATCGATCGTGCTCATCGATTACCTAAACCTAAACACCTGCCTGATAAAGTACCAAGGGATGTCATAGCACGGATCCATTTTTTTTACGTTAAAGACGATTTAATGAGATTCACCAGAAAAAATCATCCACTCCCTGATCCATATGCAGATATCACTGTATTTACTGACATCTCGCAACACACCATGCAGGCACGCAGGAACCTGGCGACGCTGACCAAACTCTTTCAAAACCATAAAATCCCTTATACACGGGGCTTTCCAACGAAAATCCTCATCACAAGAGACAACAAAACATATGCAATCACTAATCTGGAGAATGGCCTAAAACTGGCTAAACAATGGAATCTTCTTAGCAACGAAGAACCAATACATGGCAAATCTCCAGTACATGAAATATCATCTGAATGGCAAAAGGTTAAAAATGGGTAATTGTAAAACCAAGCAACTGCTTTAGGATCTGCCTTTCCTAGCTCCACCACTAGATGGTGGGAAAGGTCTTTGGGAGCAAGACCCCCACAGTGACTAAGTGACATGCTCACATGCTGTGAATCTTTTCACTTTTTTATATGTTCTGTTATTTGTTTTTTTTTTTCTTGTTTTTTTCTTGTTTGATTAGTACCAGAAGAACAGCAAAAGGAAATCGAAAGGACCTTAGGACGATTTTCCGGACAAAACTCCCTTTACAGCTGGCATTGCAAACAACGATACACTTACATTCAAGGTCTTCTTCTGACAGGTAATATTAAAATATTACTTATACTTCCTAAAATTATTTTAAGGCAACCAGTGAGCATCTTTATACATCAAAATCACTATTAAGGTAATTTCCCTTAACGCCCACGGTCTTAATAGCCCCTACAAAAGGCGGACTATGTGGAAGGAGGTAAAAAAGGTAAAAACTTAAAGGAGACATAGTGTGCATTCAGGAAACACACTTCGCCAAGGACAAAATGCCCAAATGCACGGACAAAGCATTCCCACATATTTTCACTGTCTGTGCCCACATCAAAAAGAGGGGAGTTCTAATAGCAGTAAAGAACTATGTGGCGTTTCAACTCCAAGAGATTGTTGAGGACAACAAAGGCAGATTTATTATTCTGGTCTGTATGGTAAACAATGTCAAGTATACAATAGTCAACCTGTATACACCTAATAATGGCCAAGCATCATTTCTGATATCACTTAAAAGACGCATACATAAGATTGCTACTGGCTCCCTACTCATATGTGGGGATTTCAATAGTGTGGTGGACAGGGTAATGGACTGTTCTAACCCCAAAGCCACTTCCAGATACGAACTGAAATCCTTCCTACATGAGGAAAATCTTCACGATATCTGGAGATGTATCCACTCCACAGAGAAAGATTTCACATTTTACTCAGCACCTCATAATTCATACTCCTGGATTGACTTATTCCTAGCAGATCTCCCTCTTTTGCAAAATACTGCTGAAGTGACTATCCATCCGATAAAGTGGTCGGACCACGCTCCGATCTCCGTAATATTGAAGGAACAAAATTAAAATAATCCAGCATACCTATGGAGAAATAATATACAGATCTTAGCTAATCCCTATTATACAGGAAGATTATCTCAGCAATTTAAAGATTATTTTTTAGATAACGATAAATGTGATACCAATGAAATATATTTATGGTGTGCCCATAAAGCTTATAGTAGAGGACTGTTGATTCAGGCGGCTGCTAGGGAAAAGAAGCAGAAGGCTAAAAATCTTACCCGTTTATTAACACGTCTAAAAATCTTAAAAACACAGAATAAACACAACCCTACACTTTCGTCCAAAGACGAGCTTAATAATTGTAGACAACAATTAAGACTTGCCTTATTGGCAGATCACCACCTGTCCCTAAAATGCCTCAAAGCCTTGTACTATGCACATGGAAATAAGACAGGGAGGCTCTTAGCCAACCATTTACGTAGACGTCAACAGCAGGCTCAATTATGCTATATGAAAGACCCCCAAACTGGAAACTTAGTATTCCACCCAAATCATACTGCCAACTACTTTCAAAAATATTACCATGGCCTTTACAACCTTGCTGCAGATAGCGGTACCCCACAACCCACTGAAACTATCATAAATAATTTCTTAAGCACCATCAGATTACCTACTCTGACTGCAGAGGCGCTGACAGTACTTAATGCACCTATCACAGATAAGGAGGTCAGAGATACTATTACAGCTCTTCCAGCACATAAGTCACCTGGGGCGGACGGCTTTACAGCAGAATATTACCAAACATTTGCACCAATACTGACCCCATATTTAACAGCCTTATTTAATAAAATGGCCATATCTGCTTCTGTTCCAGAGGAAATGCTTGAGGCTACGATTATTGCCATTCTCAAACCGGGGAAAGAAGTGGACAGCCCTCAAAACTTTAGGCCAATATCGTTATTGAACACAGATCTAAAAGTCTATGCAAAGATTCTGGTTAATTGCTTAGCCAAGGTTACTCCAGAGTTGATTAAACCCAATCAGGTAGGTTTCGTGAAGGGCAGGCAAACACCAGATGGGACGAAAAGGTTGTTAAATATTATCAAAATAGCGGAGTCACGCAAGGAACCCACTGTAGTCCTGATGCTAGATGCTGAAAAGCATTTGACAGGGTACACTGGGGTTACCTCGAGGCAACCCTGCAAAAATTCGGCCTACAAGGGTTTATATTTACAGCGATCACGGCACTTTATACAAATCCTTCAGCCAGGGTTTATTCATCCAATGTCCTATCAGATAAATTCTCCATGACTAATGGCACACGCCAAGGCTGCCCTTTATCTCCATTGATATTTTCTTTGTTGATGGAGCCCTTGGCGGAGGCCATTAGGTCTTGTGATAAAATAATAGGGGTGACTGTGGGCGGGCTCTCCCTCAAAATAGGGCTATTTGCTGATGATGTGGTTCTAACATTAACCAATCCGGCCACATCTTTTGAAGCAGTTCAATCCTTACTTAACAAATTTGGATACGCATCCTCCTATAAATTAATTGTTAATAAATCAGTAATAATGCCAATAGGGGTCTCTAAAGCCCAAACTAACCAACTCAAATTAAATTATCCTTTTCAATGGGTATCTCACAAAATATCTTACCTAGGAATCACACTATCTCTTCCAACCTCCAAAATATATCATTCAAACTTCCCTAAACTGCTAGACACTATAAGAAAAGACTTACAACACATAGCAAATCACGAAATGTCATGGATGGGTAAAGTGGCAGCCCTGATGATGATACTTTTACCTAAGATTATTTATTATTTTAGAACTATTCCGATCAATATTCCTGAACAGTTTTTTAGAATGGCTGAGAAGCTTTTCAGGAATTTTTTATGTTGGACAAAAATGTCTAGACTTTCATTCCCAGTCCTGCTTAAACACAAGTCCAGAGGGGGCGTGAACTTCCCTAACCTTAGACACTATCACTATGCAGCTATCATGGACCAAGCTAAGGCATGGTTTGAACCACACTCTGAGAAATTTTGGGTTAATATTGAGCATTCTATAGTGGGCAACAGACACCTTCCATCTCTCCTACTCGCGCACTTGACACCTATTAATACTTACTGCAAGGATTTCCCTTCCATAACTGCCACTAGAACAGTATGGGGAAAGCTTCACTCCACAGTCCCTGTTAATACATTGACTTCCTGCAATGATATGGATCTACAAATCTATGAATATCTAATACCAAATCTAAGAGTATTACCTTGGCTGCAGGAAAATATATTGACGTATAAGGAACTCTTATCAAAACAACCCCAACTGCAGACTTTATTTAGAATGCAAATCTACCATTTGCATAAAACCCACCCAAATCTAAACTATAAACTACATAATGAGTCATGGAAATACATGTCAGAAAGCTATGACAAACCAAAAGGTTTAGCATGGTTTTACAACATATTACAATATAAAGAAACATTCTCCAAAACTTCTAGCATGCACACATGGGAAAAGGAGCTTGGTTCTTCTTTCACACAAAAAGAATTGCAAAACGCTATTCAATCCCACTATGAATACTCCCACTGTGTGAATCATTGGGAGAATTAATTGAAGATATTATATAGGAATTATCAGACTCCGGTGAGACTAACTCACATTTACCCTTCAGAGTCTCAGGATTGCTGGAGGAAATGTGGGGTAAAAGGGGATATATTACACATATTATGGGGATGTAAAGCCCTTCAAAGCTTCTGGAAACAAATATTCTCCTTAGTTGCAACAATAACAGGCATCATTATAAGACCTTCCCCTAGCAGGACATTGCTTAATATGGGTATACATAACCTGCCTACGCAATACAGACCACTCATTACCCATATACTCATTGCAGCTAGATTGACGGTAACCTTGAAATGGAAATCTATTAAGGCTCCTAATGTGTCTGAAGTCATATATAGGGTAAAATCACAATATATGTATGAAAAAAGAGCTGTAAGAGCTAGAACTATCTCAAAATTTAATTTTTATTGGAAAGATTGGATTAGGTGTTATCCGGAGGACCAATTACAACTTTAAAATAAATAGCAACAAAATAGATTGTTACTTCTTGTGATGCTTCTATCTGGTACTGTTACATGTTTTTCTTTGTTCTCGTTATTTTTGTTAATATATCTCACCAAAGATGTACTTGACTGATGCCATATTAGCTAAGAACAATATATACCTGGGTATCCGATTCTATTGAGTGTTGAATAGGAACTATGTTCTCAACTTGATTTTCCCTCTGGAATCGGGAGGGTCTCCTCCTGAGCGCAGTTTGAACCCAGTTGGGTCGCTCTAGGGGTGAGTCCATCTCAGTCAGGAGGGCAATCAATAATCTGTACCAAAACTATTATATTCTACTTCACCAGGTCGATTAATAACTATATTATATTTATGAAGCTAACACTGAAGCAAAATTAAATGTGATATGTTTTGTTAAACTTTTCTAATGTGATTCTACTGTATTTTTGGAACTCAAAAAAAATCATTTGAAAGAATAAGTGGGCCCATGGATCCCGACCCCCCCCCTATGTGAATGGGTATGGGGTGCATTGTACCCCTACCCATTCACCAAACAAGGAGTGTAGTGGTACAAAAAACAAGAGGCATTTTTTGACAGGTCCTTTATTGTGTAAAATAGCTCTTCTTTCTTCCTCCATCTTCTCCTGCCCTGGTCCTTCTTCTGGTCTTCTGCTTCTTCTTCTTTCAGTCTTTTTCCTCCCTTTCTTCATCTTCAATCCTCATCTTCATCTTCTTTCACTTCCCCCGCTCCCACTGCCGCAGCCATGCAGTCCAGAGGCGTCTCCCAGAATGGGCGGTTTCACATGGGGGGTCAGGATCTGGGGGCCCCCTTATTAAAGGGGGCTTCCAGATTCCGATAAGCCCCCCTGCCCGCAGACTCCCACAACCACCAACAAGAGTTGTGGGGATGAGGCCCTTCTCCTCATCAACATGGGGACAAGGTGCTTTGGGGGGACCTCAAAGCACCCTCCCCATGTTGAGGGCATGTGGCCTGGTATGGTTCAGAGGGGGGGTGCTCTCTCACCCCCTTCTGCCATGCCAGGGCTGCATGCTCGGATAAGGGTCTGGTTTGGATTTGGGGTACCCATACTTCATTTTTTTAAAAATATGGTGCAAGGTTTCCCTTAAAATCCATACCAGACCTAAAGGGCCTGGTATGGACTTCGGTGGGGACCCTACACTTTTTAAAATTTTATTCTTGGTGAGGTTCTCCTTAAAATCCATACCAGACCTGAAGGGCCTGGTACGGACTTTGGGGGGACCCTATGCAATTTTTTTATTTTGGGTGGGGTTCCCCTTAAAAACAATACCAGACCCGAAGGACCTGGTACGGGCTTTGGGGGGACCCCTATGCATTTTTTTTGGGTGGGGTTCCCCTTAAAATCCATACCAGACCTGAAGGGCCTGGTATGGACTGGAATGCTTTTTCAGTGATTTTATCTATATTGCCTGGAAATGGCAATACATTACAGCTGCTAGTGGTTTTAAATGACAATTTTTCCTGTACAAATTTAATTTTGCTCTGGCACTGTTCTAAACATCACAGAGGTGCGCCCTTTTACAGGCAGACTAAGGGGACCCCCATGCACAATATTTTAAGGAATATTTCATTGCTTTTGTTTTACTTTAAACATTATTAAAATCACTGGTCCTGAAAAAAAGGATTGATTGAAAAACTTTTTTTGCATTGATACATGTCCCCTAAGGGCAGGACCTGGGTCCCCTTACACTTTTTAGGGCAATAACTTGCATATAAGCCTTTAAAATGAGCACTTTTGATTTTTCATGTTCGAGCCTCATTGATTTTAACGGCGTTTGTGTGTTCACACAAACTTTTAGCCTGTTGGCAAGCTCTGGTGCGAATCCAACAGGGGGTGTTCAGCCCATCCCTAGTGAGATACTGTATATATATTTATCTTCTGCATTAAAGAGTAAATAGAGAAGTGGGCACTTTAAACTTCTAAACATTTATTTTACAAAATGTAAGCAATACAGTCAAATATATTAACTACAATGAATAGACTAACATAATAAGAGATAACTTTCCAAGTGTATAATATGAGATACTGTATATAGCTTAGTTCTTGATTAAAATTGATTGAAACCTAAAAACCTGACCCAAATAAGTCACTGCACACATTCCAGTAATGTCAAACTGTTTAATTTTTCATTATTTCCTGCTTCTAATTAAATCATTCTTGCTCATATTATCAACAAGTTTCCAAAGGCACTTTTATCTTAGAATGACAATGCTCAGCAACATTCAGTTGTGGTGTCTTTACTTTCTTGTAGGATTCCGAGTTGGACAACAAGTAGTCATTAGGGATGAGCCGAACACCCCCCAGTTCGGTTCACGCCAGAACACTGCAAATGGGCAATACGTTTGTTCAAATATGCGAACCCTATTAAAATAAATTGGACTCGAACAGGAAAAAATCAAAATCAAAAAAATTGCCATAAAAAGTATATGGGGACCAGGGTACTCGCCTAGGGGACATGTATCAATGCCAAAAAAAGTTTTAAAAAAGATTGTTTTTTCAGGAACAGTGATTTTGATCAAGATTAAGGTGAAAATTTATTTTTAAATATAACTTTAAATATGATGCCTGGGGGGTCCCCTTAGTCTGCCTGTAAAGTCATGCATCAGTGTGATGTTTAGAACAGTGCCATCACAAAATGACATTTGTAAAGGAAACATTGTCATTTAAAATGGCTCAAGGCTGTAATGTATTGCCTGCTCCCAGCAATATAGATCATAAATCACTGCACAAATTTGGTTGTTGGTGCTGGCAGAATACAGCAATCCCTCACAGTTACTCTTGTTGGACACAGGAACAGGCCCTGCAGTTAATTTTTTTTTAAACATTTTAATGACATCCCCCTGTAAAACAAGTGCAGAAAAATTGGGCATTGGGTGTTGGTGGTGCCCTAAACACAAAATATTGTTGGAAGCTAGCATCATCAGGATTCAGGACAGGAGGAATAGGATAGGCAGCATAGGCAGTCTTCAAGGGACCCCCAGATTCCCTAGCAAATTCAATCAGTTGCATCAGCATCAGGGGCTTGATAGCTGCTGATCCAGGACTGATTCATTTTTATAAATGTGATCAACTGAGTCTGTGGCCAGGCGCACTCTATGATCCGTTATGAACCCCCAAGCAGCACTGAATGTCCATTCAAAAAGCACGCTGGATGCAGGACAGGCCAGTAGTTTGATTGCATATTGAGCAAGTTCGAGACAGCGGTCCATCCTCAAGACCCAATAACTCAGTGGATGCTCAGTTGGAAAGGTCTCCAAGTCTGCTCTTGCCCCTAGATATTCCTGCACCATATAATGCAGACACTGACAATGGTTGCTTGAACCTATCAGGTCTGGGTGCTGAGGACTGAAAAATTGTTTAAAGGCATCGGTCAGCCGGCCACCTTCTCCACCGCTCTTCCTCTGACCGAAGGAAGCCTCAGAAAAAGGAAGCCAGTCTCCTTCTCGCCACCTCTTCCACCGGCCGACTGGCTACGGA
>BLSH010123039.1:42880-58408 GCA_018402905.1 Glandirana rugosa | reverse complement strand
TTGTTCTAAAATCATCTCCAACTGCTATAGGGAGAGGTTGTTGTTGGTGTTGTGAGGGACAGATTGTTGTTCTAAAATCGTCTCCTAGCGCTATAGGGTGAGGTTCCTGCTCCTGCTGTGAGGGACAGTTTATTGTTCTGAACTCATCTTCTACTGCTATAGGGAGAGGTTCCTCTTGCTCCTGTGAAGGACAGATTATTTTTCTAAAGTCATCTCCTACTGATATAGGTTGAGGTTCCTGCTGGTGCTATAAGGGACAGATTATTGTTCTAAAATCATTTCCTACTGCTATATGGAAAGGTTCCTGCTGGTGCTGTGAGGGACAGATTATTGTTCTAAAATCATCTCCTACTGCTATAGGGAGAGGTCCCTTCTGGTGCTGTGAGGGGCAGATGATTGTTCTAAAATCATCTCCTACTGATATAGGGAGAGGTTCCTGCTGGTGCTGTGAGGGACAGATTATTGTCCTAAAATAATCACATACTGCTATAGGGAAAGGTTCCTGCTTGTGCTGTGAGGGACAGATTATTGTTCTAAAATCATCACATACTGCTATAGGGAGAGGTTCCTGCTGGTGCTGTGAGGGACAGATTGTTGTTCTAAAATCATCTCCTACTGCTATAGAGAGAGGTTCCTGCTGGTGCTGTGAGGGGCAGATTATTGTTCTAAAATCATCTCCTACTGCTATAGGGAGAGGTTCCAGCTGCTGCTGTGAGGGACAGATTATTGTTCTAAAATCATCACATACTGCTATAGGGAGAGGTTCCTGCTGGTGCTGTGAGGGACAGATTATTGTTCTAAAATCATCTCCTACTGATATAGGGAGAGGTCAATGCTGGTGATGGGAGGGACAGATTATTGTTCTAAAATCATTTCCTACTGCTATAGGGAGAGGTTCCTGCTGGTACTGTTAGGGACAGATTTTTGTTCTAAAGTAATCTCCTACTGCTATAGGGAGAGGTTCCTGCTGGTGCTTTGAGGGACAGGTTATTGTTTTAAAATCATCTCCTAGCGCTATAGGGAGAGGTTCCTGCTGCTGCTGTGCGGGACAAATTATTGTTCTAAAATCATCACATACTGCTATAGGGAGAGGTTCCTGCTGCTCCTGTGAGGGACAGATTATTGTTCTAAAATAATCTCCTACTGATATAGGTAGAGGTTCCTGCTGGTGCTGTGAGGGACAGATTATTGTTCTAAAATCATATACTACTTCTATAGGGAGAGGTTCCTGCTGGTGCTTTGAGGGACAGATTATTGTTCTAAAACCATCACATACTGCTAGAGGGAGAGGCTCCTGCTGCTCCTGTGAGGGACAGGTTATTTTTTTCAAATAATCACATACTGCTAGAGGGAGAGGTTCCTGCTGCTCCTGTGAGGTACAGATTATTGTTGTAAAATCAACTCCTACTGCTATAAGCAGAGGTTCCTGCTGGTGCTGTGAGGGACAGATTATTGTTCTAAAATCATTTACTGTTATAGGGAGAGTTTCCAGCTCGGGCTTTGAGGGACAGATTATTGTTCTAAAATCATCTCCTAGTGCTATATGGAGAGGTTCCTGCTGCTCCTGTGAGGGACAGATTATTGTTCTAAAATCATCTCCTAATGCTGTAGGGAGAGGTTCCTGCTGGTGCTGTGAGGGGCAGATGATTGTTCTAAAATCATCTCCTACTGCTATAGGGAGTGGTTCCCACTGCTCCTGTGAGGGACATTTTATTGTTCTAAAATCATATCATACTGTTAGAGGGAGAGGTTCCTGCTGCTCCAGTTAGGGACAGATTATTGTTCTAAAATCATATCCTACTGCTATAGGGAGATGTTCCTGCTTGTGCTGTTAGGGACGGATTATTGTTCTAAAATTATCACATACTGCTAGAGGGAGAGGTTCCTGCTGCTCCTGTGAGGGACAGATTATTGTTCTAAAATCATATCCTACTGCTATAGGGAGATGATCCTGCTTGTGCTGTTAGGGACAGATTATTGTTCTAAAATTATCACATACTGCTAGAGGGAGAGGTTCCTGCTGCTCCTGTGAGGGACAGATTATTGTTATAAAGTCTTCTCCTACTGCTATCAGGAGGTTCCTGCTGGTGCTGTGAGGGACAGATTATTGTTTTAAAATAATTTACTCCTATAGGTAGAGTTTCCTGCTGGTGCTTTGAGGGACAGATTATTGTTCTAAAATCATCTCATACTGCTATAGGGAGAGGTTCCTGCTGGTGCTGTGAAGAAAAGATTATTGTTCTAAAATCATCCCCTACTGCTATAGGGAGAGGTTCCTGCTGGTGCTTTGAGGGACAGATTATTGTTATAAAATAATTTCCTGCTGCTATATGGAGAGGTTCCTGATGCTCCTGTGAGGGACAGATTATTGTTCTAAAATCATTTCCAACTGGTATAGGGAGAGGTTCCTGCTGGTGCTGTAAAGGACAGATTATTGTTCTAAAATCCTCTCCTATTGCTATAGGGAGAGATTCCTGCTGGTGCTGTAAGGGACAGCTTATTGTTCTAAAATCACCTCCTACTGCTTAAGGGAGAGGTTCCTGCTGGTGCTGTGAGGGACAGATTATTGTTCTAAAATCTTCTCCTAGTGCTATAGGGAGAGGTTCCTGCTGCTGCTGTGAGGGACAGATAATTGTTCTAAAATCATCTCCTACTGCTATAGGGAGAGGTTCCTGCTGGTGCTGTGAGGGACAGATTATTGTTCTAAAATTATCTCCTAGAGCTATATGGAGAGGTTCCTGCTGGTGTTGTGAAGAACAGATTATTGTTCTAAAATAATCACATACTGCTACAGGGAGAGGTTCCTGCTTGTGCTGTGAGGGACAGATTCTTTTTCTAAAATCACCTCCTAGTGCTATAGGGAGAGGTTTGTGCTGGTGCTGTGTGGGACAGATTATTGTTCTAAAATCATCTCCTACTGCTATAGGGAGAGGTTCCTGCTAGTGCTGTGAGGGACAGAATATTGTTCTAAAATCATCACATACTGCTAGAGGGAGATGTTCCTGCTGCTCCTGTGAGGGACAGATTATTGTTGTATAATCATCACACACTGCTAGAGGCAGAGGTTCCTGCTACTCCTGTGAGGGACAGATTATTGTTCTAAAATCATCTCCTACTGCTATAGGGAGAGGTTCCTGCTGGTGCTGTGAGGGACAGATTATTTTTCTAAAATCATCTCCTAGTGCTATAGGGAAAGGTTCCTGCTGGTGCTGTGAGGGACAGATAATTGTTCTAAAATCATTTCCTAGTGCTATAGGGAGAGCTTCCTGCTGCTCCTGTGAGTGACAGATTATTGTTCTAAAATCATCTCCTACTGCTAGTGGGAAATGTTCCTGCTGGTGCTGTGAGGGACAAATTATTGTTCTAAAATCATCTCCTAGTGCTATATGGAGAGGTTCCTGCTGCTGCTTTGAGGGACATATTATTGTTCTAAAATCATCACATACGGCTTCAGGGAGAGGTTACTGCTTGTGCTGTGAGGGACAGATTATTGTTCTAAAATTATCTCCTACTGCTATACGGAGAGGTTCCTGCTGGAGCTGTGAGGGACAGATTATTGTTCTACAATCTTCTACAATCATCTTCTACTGTTATAGGGTGAGGTTCCAGCTGGTGCTGTGAGGGACAGATTATTGTTCTAAAATCATCTCCTACTGCTATAGGGAGAGGTTCCTGCTGATCCTGTGAGGGACAGAATATTGTTTTAAAATCATCTCCTACTACTATAGGGAGAGGTTCTTTCTGGTGCTGTGAGGGACAGATTATTGTTCTAAAATCATCTCCTAGTGCTATAGGGAGAAGTTCCTGCTGGTGCTGTGAGGGACAGATAATTGTTCTAAAATCATTTCCTAGTGCTATAGGGAGAGCTTCCTGCTGCTCATGTGAGTGACAGATTATTGTTCTAAAATCATCTCCTACTGCTATTGGGAAAGGTTCCTGCTGGTGCTGTGAGGGACACATTATTGTTCTAAAATCATCTCCTAGTGCTATATGGAGAGGTTCTTGCTGCTGCTGTGAGGGACAGATTATTGTTCTAAAATCATCTACTACTTCTATAGGGAGAGGTTCCTGCTGGTGCTTTGAGGGACAGATTATTGTTCTAAAATCATCTCCTAGTGCTATAGGGAGAGTTTCCTGCTGGTGCTTTGAGGGACAGATTATTGTTCTAAAATCATCTCCTAGTGCTATAGGGAGAGGTTCCTGCTGGTGTTGTGAGGGACAGATTATTGTTCTAAAATCATCACATGAGGCTTCAGGGAGAGGTTACTGCTTGTGCTGTGAGGGACAGATTATTGTTCTAAAATTATCTCTTACTGCTATAGGGAGAGGTTCCTGCTGGTGCTGCGAGGGACAGATTATTGTTCTACAATCTTCTACAATCATCTTCTACTGTTATAGGATGAGGTTCCTGCTGGTGCTTTGAGGGACAGATTATTGTTCTAAAATCATCTCCTACTGCTCTAGGGAGAGGTTCCTGTTGGTGCTGCAAGGGACATATTATTGTTCTAAAATCATCTCCTACTGCTATAGGGAGAGGTTCCTGCTGCTCCTGTGAGGGACAGATTATTGTTCTAAAATCATCTCCTAGTGCTATAGGGAAAGGTTCCTGCTGGTGCTGTGAGGGACAGATAATTGTTCTAAAATCATTTCCTAGTGCTATAGGGAGAGCTTCCTGCTGCTCCTGTGAGTGACAGATTATTGTTCTAAAATCATCTCCTACTGCTAGTGGGAAAGGTTCCCGCTGGTGCTGTGAGGGACAAATTATTGTTCTAAAATCATCTCCTAGTGCTATATGGAGAGATTCCTGCTGCTGCTGTGAGGGACACATTATTGTTCTAAAATCATCACATACGGCTTCAGGGAGAGGTTACTGCTTGTGCTGTGAGGGACAGATTATTGTTCTAAAATCATCACATACGGCTTCAGGGAGAGGTTACTGCTTGTGCTGTGAGGGACAGATTATTGTTCTAAAATTATCTCCTACTGCTATACGGAGAGGTTCCTGCTGGAGCTGTGAGGGACAGATTATTGTTCTACAATCTTCTACAATCATCTTCTACTGTTATAGGGTGAGGTTCCAGCTGGTGCTGTGAGGGACAGATTATTGTTCTAAAATCATCTCCTACTGCTATAGGGAGAGGTTCCTGCTGATCCTGTGAGGGACAGAATATTGTTTTAAAATCATCTCCTACTACTATAGGGAGAGGTTCTTTCTGGTGCTGTGAGGGACAGATTATTGTTCTAAAATCATCTCCTAGTGCTATAGGGAGAAGTTCCTGCTGGTGCTGTGAGGGACAGGTAATTGTTCTAAAATCATTTCCTAGTGCTATAGGGAGAGCTTCCTGCTGCTCCTGTGAGTGACAGATTATTGTTCTAAAATCATCTCCTACTGCTATTGGGAAAGGTTCCTGCTGGTGCTGTGAGGGACAGATTATTGTTCTAAAATCATCTCCTAGTGCTATATGGAGAGGTTCCTGCTGCTGCTGTGAGGGACAGATTATTGTTCTAAAATCATCTACTACTTCTATAGGTTGAGGTTCCTGCTGGTGCTTTGAGGGACAGATTATTGTTCTAAAATCATCTCCTAGTGCTATAGGGAGAGGTTCCTGCTGGTGCTTTGAGGGACAGATTATTGTTCTAAAATTTTCTCCTAGTGCTATAGGGAGAGGTTCCTGCTGGTGTTGTGAAGGGCAGATTATTGTTCTAAAATCATCACATACAGCTTCAGGGAGAGGTTACTGCTTGTGCTGTGAGGGACAGATTATTGTTCTAAAATTATCTCTTACTGCTATAGGGAGAGGTTACTGCTGGTGCTGTGAGGGACAGATTATTGTTCTACAATCTTCTACAATCATCTTCTACTGTTATAGGGTGAGGTTCCTGCTGGTGCTTTGAGGGACAGATTATTGTTCTAAAATCATCTCCTACTGCTATAGGGAGAGGTTCCTGCTGCTCATTTGAGCAACAGATTATTGTTCTAAAATCATCTCCTAGTGCTATAGGGAGAGGTTCCTGCTGGTGCTGTGAGATACAGATTATTGTTCTAAAATCATCACATACTGCTAGAGGGAGAGGCTCCTGCTGCTCCTGTGAGGGACAGGTTATTTTTTTCAAATAATCACATACTGCTAGAGGGAGAGGTTCCTGCTGCTCCTGTGAGGGACAGATTATTGTTGTAAAATCATCTCCTACTGCTATAAGGAGAGGTTCCTGCTGGTGCTGTGAGGGACAGATTATTGTTCTAAAATCATTTACTGCTATAGGGAGAGTTTCCAACTCGGGCTTTGAGGGACAGATTATTGTTCTAAAATCATCTCCTAGTGCTATATGGAGAGGTTGCTGCTGCTCCTGTGAGGGACAGATTATTGTTCTAAAATCATCTCCTAATGCTGTAGGGAGAGGTTCCTGCTGGTGCTGTGAGGGACAGATTATTGTTCTAAAATCATCTCCTACTGCTATAGGGAGTGGTTTCCACTGCTCCTGTGAGGGACATTTTATTGTTCTAAAATCATATCATACTGTTAGAGGGAGAGGTTCCTGCTGCTTCAGTTAGGGACAGATTATTGTTCTAAAATCATATCCTACTGCTATAGGGAGAGGTTCCTGCTTGTGCTGTTAGGGACAGATTATTGTTCTAAAATCATCACATACTGCTAGAGGGAGAGGTTCCTGCTGCTCCTGTGAGGGACAGATTATTGTTCAAAAATCATATCCTACTGCTATAGGGAGATATTCCTGCTTGTGCTGTTAGGGACAGATTATTGTTCTAAAATCATCACATAATTCTAGAGGGAGAGGTTCCTGCTGCTCCTGTGAGGGACAGATTATTGTTGTAAAGTCATCTCCTACTGCTATAAGGAGGTTCCTGCTGGTGCTGTGAGGGACAGATTATTGTTCTAAAATCATTTACTGCTATAGGTAGAGTTTCCTGCTGGGACTTTGAGGGACAGATTATTGTTCTAAAATCATCTCATACTGCTATAGGGAGAGGTTCCTGCTGGTGCTGTGAAGGAAAGATTATTGTTCTAAAACCATCCCCTACTGCTATAGGGAGAGGTTCCTGCTGGTGCTTTGAGGGACAGATTATTGTTATAAAATAATTTCCTGCTGCTATAGGGAGAGGTTCCTGATGCTCCTGTGAGGGACAGATTATTGTTCTAAAATCATTTCCTACTGGTATAGGGAGAGGTTCCTGCTGGTGCTGTAAAGGACAGATTATTGTTCTAAAATCCTCTCCGATTGCTATAGGGAGAGATTCCTGCTGGTGCTGTAAGGGACAGCTTATTGTTCTAAAATCACCTCCTACTGCTTAAGGGAGAGGTTCCTGCTGGTGCTGTGAGGGACAGATTATTGTTCTAAAATTAACTCCTACTGCTATAGGGAGAGGTTCCTGCTGGTGCTGTGAGGGACAGATTATTGTTCTAAAATCATCTCCTAGAGCTATATGGAGAGGTTCCTGCTGGTGTTGTGAAGGACAGATTATTGTTCTAAAATAATCACATACTGCTACAGGGAGAGGTTCCTGCTTGTGCTGTGAGGGACAGATTCTTTTTCTAAAATCACCTCCTAGTGCTATAGGGAGAGGTTCGTGCTGGTGCTGTGAGTGACAGATTATTGTTCTAAAATCATCTCCTACTGCTAGTGGGAAAGGTTCCTGCTGGTGCTGTGAGGGACAAATTATTGTTCTAAAATCATCTCCTAGTGCTATATGGAGAGGTTCCTGCTGCTGCTGTGAGGGGCAGATTATTGCTATAAAATCATCTACTACTGCTGTAGGGAGAGGTTCCTGCTGGTGCTTTGAGGGACAGATTATTGTTCTAAAATCATCTCCTACTGCTATAGGGAGAGGTTCCTGCTGTTGCTTTGAGGGACAGATTATTGTTCTAAAATCATCTCCTAGTACTATAGGGAGAGGTTCCTGCTGGTGTTGTGAGGGACAGGTTATTGTTCTAAAATCATCACATATGGCTTCAGGGAGAGGTTACTGCTTGTGCTGTGAGGGACAGATTATTGTTCTAAAAGTATCTCCTACTGCTATAGGGAAAGGTTACTGCTGGTGCTGTGAGGGACAGATTATTGTTCTACAATCATCTTCTACTGTTATAGGGAGAGGTTCCTGCTGTTGCTGTGAGGGACAGATTATTGTTCTAAAATCATCTCCTACTGCTATAGGGAGAGGTTCCTGCTGCTCACTTGAGCAACAGATTATTGTTTTAAAATCATCTCCTAGTGCTATAAGGAGAGGTTACTGCTGGTGCTGTGAGGTACAGATTATTGTTCTAAAATAATCACATACTGCTAGAGGGAGAGGCTTCTGCTGCTCCTGTGAGGGACAGATTATTTTTTTCAAATAATCACATACTGCTAGAGGGAGAGGTTCCTGCTGCTCCTGTGAGGGACAGATTATTGTTCTAAAATCATATCCTACTGCTATAGGAAGAGGTTCCTGCTTGTGCTGTTAGGGCCAGATTATTGTTCTAAAATCATCACATACTGCTAGAGGGAGAGGTTCCTGCTGCCCCTGTGAGGGACAGATTACTGTTGTAAAATCATCTCCTACTGCTATAAGGAGAGGTTTGTGCTGGTGCTTTGAGGGACAGATTATTGTTCTAAAATCATTTACTGCTATAGGGAGAGTTTCCTGCTGGGGCTTTGAGGTACAGATTATTGTTCTAAAATCATCTCCTAGTGCTATAGGGAGAGGTTCCTGCTGCTCCTGTGAGGGAAAGATTATTGTTCTAAAATCATCTCCTAATGCTGTAGGGAGAGATTCCTGCTGGTGCTGTGAGGGACAGATTATTGTTCTAAAATCATCTCCTACTGCCATAGGAAAAGGTTCCTGCTGGTGCTGTGAGTTACAGATTATTGTTCTAAAATCATCTCCTACTGCTATAGGGAGAGGTTCCCACTGTTCCTGTGAGGGACATTTTATTGTTTTAAATCATATCATACTGTTAGAGGGAGAGGTTCCTGCTGCTCCTGTGAGGGACAGATTATTTTTCTAAAATCATATCCTACTGCTATAGGGAGAGGTTCCTGCTTGTGCTGTTAGGGACAGATTATTGTTCTAAAATCTTTACATACTGCTGGAGGGAGAGGTTCCTGCTGCTCCTGTGAGGGACAGATTATTGTTGTAAAATCATCTCCTACTGCTATAAGGAGAGGTTTATGCTGGTGCTTTGAGGGACAGATTATTGTTCTAAAATCATTAACTGCTATAGGGAGAGTTTCCTGCTGGTGCTTTCAGGGACAGATTATTGTTCTAAAATCATCTCCTAGTGCTATAGGGAGAGGTTCCTGCTGCTCCTGTGAGGGACAGATTATTGTTCTAAAATTATCTCCTAATCCTGTAGGGAGAGGTTGCTGCTGGTGCTGTGAGGGACAGATTATTGTTCTAAAATCATCTCCTACTGCCATAGGAAAAGGTTCCTGCTGGTGCTGTGAGGTACAGATTATTGTTCTAAAATCATCTCCTACTGCTATAGGGAGAGATTCCCACTGCTCCTCTGAGGTACATTTTATTGTTCTAAAATCATATCATACTGTTAGAGGGAGAGGTTCCTGCTGCTCCTGTGAGGGAAGATTATTGTTCTAAAATCACATTATACTGGTTTAGGTAGAGGTTCCTGCTGCTGGTGTGAGCGGTGCATTTTTTGCAGAAAAATAAAAATTGTGTCTACGTTTCTGTTTTCCAAAAAAAAGAAGAAGAATTTATTATTTTTTTTTGTATTAATAAATAGTGCTACATAGTACATTTGTGGCCAGAATGAGGAGAGCATCAAATGAGGGACGTGGTTGTGGTCGTGGTGCTGCTAGTGTTGGTGGTGTTGTTGAAGTTACTGTTGCAAGGAGAAGACGTGGTTGATTTGTGCCAGCTACATGCACAAGTGAAACACCTTTTTCAGGTGCGAGTAGCCAACAGAACCTTCAACGTTATATGGTAGGCCCAAATGCCACTCAACGAATGGTGAGGCCAGAACAAGTACAGGCGATAGTAGATTGGGTCGCTGACAATGCCTCCAGTTCCTTCACATTGTCTCTCTTCCGGTCCCTTGATGAAAGCTCAGAGTTGGCACCTGAGCCCCATGGCCATCTGTCTTTCACCTCAGCCCCTTGTAAATCAGCCAAGCAGTCTGATCCCCAAGTCATGCAACAGTCTCTTATGCTTTTTGATATCTCTGCTGGTGTGCTTTCCGTGGGCCATCCACATAGCCCTGCCCCAGAAGTGGAATACATTGAGTGCACCGATGCCCAACCACTACTGTTGCAGGATGAGGACATGGAAACACCAGTGCAGCACATCTTTGATGATGACGAAACACAGATGCCAACTGCTGCAGCTTTCCACAGTGTGCAGACTGACAAGGAGGGCAGTGGTGAAGGGTGGGTGGAAGATGATGTGGAGGAGGATGATGAGGTATTAGACCCCACATGGAATGAAGGTCACGCGAGTGACGTGTGCAGTTGTGAGGAAGAGGTGGTGGTCGCTCAGAGGCACCAGCACAGCAAAAGAGGAAGCAGGTTGCAAAAGCGGAGCGAGCGTCCCCTAGAAAGTATGCCTGCTACTACCCACTGCACCCAGAGACCTAGCACACCAAAGGCAGCTCAAAGGGTTCCCCGGCGTGGCAGTTCTTCAGACAATGTGCTGAAGACAAGACACGAGTGGTTTGCATGCTGTGCAATGAGAGCCTGAAGTGAGACATAAATGTTCTAAACCTGAGCACAATCTGCATGACCAGGCATCTACATGCAAAGCACGAGCTGCAGTGGAATAGGCACGTCAAAATCCAAGAAAGGTCTCGGCCTCCTTCTGCTTCCTCTTCTGCTGCTGCCTGAGCCCCTTTCTCCACCTCTACAGTGCCAGTGTCACCTGCCACCCAGAAAACAGACGATGTGACAGCAACGCCACTATGTCTGCCACCGTCCCCAAGCATCTCCACACGGCCCCATGGAAGCTTACAGCACTCCATCTCCCAAACACTGGAGAGAAAGAGGAAGTACCCCTCTACCCACCCATGATCCCTGGCCCTGAATATCAGCATTTAAAAATTCCTGGCCTTCGAAATGCTGTCATACCGTCTGGTGGACACGGACGCTTTTAAAAACCTGATGGTGGTGGCTGTCCCACAGTACGTGGTTCCCAGCCGCCACTACTTTTCTAGGTGAGCCATTCCTTCCCTGCACAAACAAGTCGGGGACGAGATCAAGTGTGCACTGCGCAACGCCATCTGTGGCAAGGTCCACATAACCACTGATACGTGGACCAGTAAGCACAGGCAGGGACGCTATATCTCGCTAACTGCACACTGGGCAAATGTAGTGGCAGGTGGGCCTGAGGCGGCTAGCCGTTTGGCGCATGTCCTTCCGCCACCGAGGATTGCAGGGCATTTCTCTTTGCCTCCTGTTGCCTACTCCTCCTACTGCACTTCCTCCTCCTCCTCTACCACCTCCTCATCCGCTCAGCGTAACACTTTCACCACCAACTTCAGCACATCCAGGGGGAAATGACGCAGGCTTTTTTAAAACTGATATGTTTGAGGGATAAACCCCACACTGCGCAGCAACTGTGGACGGGCATTGAACAACAGACAGATGAGTGGTTGTTGCCACTGAGCCTCAAGCCCGACCTGGTGGTGTGCGATAATGGGCGAAATCTCGTAGCAGCTCTGGGTCTAGCCAGTTTAATGCACATCCCTTGCCTGGCGCATGTTCTGAATTTGGTGGTGCAGAAATTTCTAAAAAACTACCCGGATATGTCAGAGCTTCTGCAGAAAGTGCGGGCCATCTGTGCGCGTTTTCGGCGTTCTCACCCTGCTGCTGCTCGCCTGTCTGCGCTGCAGCGGAACTTCAGCCTTCCCGCTCACTGCCTCCTATGCGACGTGCCCACAAGGTGGAACTCCACCTTGCACATGCTGGAGAGACTGTGTGAGCAGCAGCAGGCAATAGTGGAGTTTCAGCTGCAGCACGCACGGGTCAGTCGCTCTGCGGAACAGCACCACTTCATCACCAACGAATGGGCCTCCATGCGAGACCTGCGTACCATATTGCGGTGTTTCGAGTACTCCACCAACATGGCCAGTGCCGATGACGCTGTTCTCAGCGTTACTATCCCACTTCTATGCCTCCTTGAAAAAACACTTCAGGCGATGATGGAAGAGGATGTGGCACAGGAGGAAGAGGAGGAGGAAGAGGGGTCATTTCCACGGTTATCAGGCCAGTCATTCACAAGTGGCTCGGAGGGTGGGTTCCTGCACCAGCATAGGCCAGGTAAAAAATTTTCAAGCCAGGGCACAGTTCTGGAGAATGAGGAGGACGAGGAAGATGATGAGGAACCATGTTCACAGCAGGGTGGCACCCAACGCAGCTCGTGGGCATCGCTGGAGCGTGGCTGGGGGGATACGGAGGACACAGATGATATACCTCCCACAGAGGACAGCTTGTCTTTGCCTCTGTGCAGCCTGGCACACATGAGCAACTACATGCTGCAGTGCCTGCTCAACTACAGCCGAGTTGCCCACATTTTAACTTGTGCTTATTACTGATTGGCCACCCTGCTGGATCCCCGTTACAAGGACAACGTGCCGTCCTTAATTCCCTCTCTGGAGCGTGATCCGAAGATGCGTGACTACAGGCGCACGCTGGTAGACGCGCTGCTGAGGGCATTCCCAAATAACACAGGGGGCTCAGTGGAAGCAAAAGGCGAAGGCGGAGGAGGAGGAAGAGGTCACCAACGCAGCTGTGGTACCACCAGCACCTCAGAAGGCAGGGTTACCATGGCCAAAACGTGGAACAGCTTTGTCAGCATCACGCCACAACAAACAGCACCACCAGCTGATAGGCAACGAGCTGTGTGAAGTTGGCACCCAATGTTTGTAAAACCTGAATAAAAATATACCATTTGTTTGCGCCGCATTTGCGCTGATTTGCACCGCAAAAACGAGGGTTTGCGCCGGTTCGGTTTATGAGATATTAAACATTCAATCGAATGCAAGCCCCACCCACTTTGCACCCCATGTTGCTGAATTTTAAAAACAAACACGCCATTCTTTTGTGCCGTGTTTGTGCTGGTTTGCGTCGCAAAAATAAACGGTTGCGCTGCTTTGGTTTCCGAGATAGTGTGCGTTATAGTTGCCGAAACCCCGCCCACTTTGCACCCCATGTTGCTGAATTTAAAAAAAAAACACACCATCCATTTGCGCCGCGTTTGCGCTGGTTTGCGCCGCAAAAATAAACATTTGCGCTGCTTTGGTTTCCGAGATATTGTGCGTTATAGTTGCCAAAACCCCGCCCACTTTGCACCCCATGTTGCTGAATTTTAAAAACAAACACGCCATTTGTTTGTGCCATGTTTGCGCTGGTTTGCGGTGCAAAAATAAACGTTTGCGCCGTTTTGGCTTCCGAGATATTGTGCGTTATAGTTGCAGAAATCCCACCCACTTTGCACCCTATGTTGCTGAATTTTAAAAACAAACACACCATTTGTTTTTGCCGTGTTTGCGCTGGTTTGCGCTGCAAAAATAAACGTTTGCACCGCTTTGGCTTCCGAGATATTGTGCGTTATAGTTGCCGAAACCCCGTCCACTTTGCACCCCATGTTGCTGAATTTTAAAAACAAACAAACCATTTGTTTGCGCCGCGTTTGCGCTGGTTTGCGCCGCAAAAATTAACGTTTGCGCCGCTTTGGTTTCCGAGATATTGTGCGTTATAGTTGCCGGAAAACCCCGCCCACTTTGCACCCCATGTTGCTGAATTTTAAAAACAAAGCTGCCATTTGTTTGTGCCGTGTTTGCACTGGTTTGCGCTGCAAAAATAAATGTTTGCGCCGCTTTGGTTTCTGAGATATTGTGCGTTATAGTTGCCGAAACCCCACCCACTTTGCACCCCATGTTGCTGAATTTTAAAAACAAACACGACATTTGTTTGTGCCGTGTTTGCGCTGCAAAAATTAACGTTTGCGCCACTTTGGTTTCCGAGATATTGTGCGTTATAGTTGCCAAACCACACTGACTTTACACACTTTATTAAATCTTACATACAGAACCTATACTCCCCTTGGGTTTCCTTAATGTAATGCTCCTCCCACTGTACCGGGCACTGCACTTCATACTGTACCCTGGAAAAGGCAGTAGAGCTACAACAACTTTTTGCCTGGTGGTCTAGGATGGGCTCTTTGGTGGTCTAGGATTAGCTCCCTGGTTGTCAGGATTGGCTCCCTGGCCGTCTCCCTGGGTGGGCTCTCCCTGGTGGTCCTAGTGGGCTCCCTGATGGTCCCCGGGCAGGCTCCCTGGTGGTCTAGGGTGGCGACCCTGGGGGGGCAGCACTGATAAACACTCAACACAGACCCCCCTGTCAGGAGAGCAGCTGATTGGCTCTCCACTACTGGCGTCTGCAGATGCGAGTAGAGGTAAGGCTAATAAATGGTTCTTCCTGTTTACATTGTGACTAGCCGTGATTGGTCATGGATGATCACATGGTAAAGAGCTTCCGACGGTGTCAGACTGACACACCACACGCGCCCCCACGTTATCCTGCTGGACATCATATGACACCCAGTCAGGATAACTGAACCATTTCCTGGCCATCATTCTGCATATGGCGGTAGGGAAGTGGTTAAAAGCATATGTGCATTTAGACAAGTACACATGTGTACATGTGAAAAACATGCATGATTTGCAGCCCCAGACGCACCTTTATTCCTTTTTCTGATCACATTTGTTAGCGACACAAGAACACAGCCCCATATGTAGCTGCGTACATGGGGCCATGTATTTGCATGTGCAGCATATAGATGACTGGTTCCAGGGAATGGCACTTGGAGAGGTTCGACCTCTGGAGCCACCACAGGAGAGATTGTCTCATGGGCGAAGTTACACGGATCCTCCACTGGGCCCACTTCACCATGGGAATGGATGCTGTCATTGTCCCAATTACCCTCAGACATCAGAGAGCCGAGATCCAAGGTGACGAGAGGGCTTGATGGACTCGGTCCCGCATTACATCGTTTTTTTTCTTTGGGAAGCGAGATGGTGCCTGTCTTCATATTGAAGAGCGCTCAGAGGAAAACTACAGATTGGTACGGCTGCAGGTGACTTGTCTAAGGTCAGTAGCCACCCGAATTCTTGCAAGGTGGTGATGACTAAGTCCTGGTGATCCAGCAGCTGCCCTTTGTCTTGGGCTAGCAGAAGGAGGTCATCCAGATAGTGATAAAGACGGACTCCTATGACTCTCAACAGTGCTACCACTACTAGCAGTACCTTGGAGAAGACTCTCAGTGATGTTGTCAGGCCAAAGGGGAGGCAAGTAAATTGACAGGGTAATTGGCCTATGGCAAACCGCAGATAGCGCTGGAATTCTGCTGCTATGGGGACATGGAAGTAGGCATCCTTGAGGTCGATGGAGATCAACCAGTCTCCTGGTTGCACTGGTTATACTTCTGTCCGTGGTAGAGCGAAGGGTTTCTTTTTTTTGCTACATTACGCCCTGGCTCAGGTAGTTCGGGAGAGCAGTGGAACCTAGAGCCGAGAGACT
>BLSH010123039.1:21496-37362 GCA_018402905.1 Glandirana rugosa | reverse complement strand
TCCCACACCATTGTTTGGAGCACGAATCGTTTTATGAACTTTGGAGCACAAGTCACTCATTTGTCACTTTTACCACTTTATTATAAAGGACTATATTTGATTTTCCACTTGATATTTATTTTTATTTTTATTCACTATCTTGCTACAATTTATTTATCTTATCACAATATCACAGACATTCAGATTTTATTGAATTTTGCATTTACTACTTTTTATCTCGGTATTATTATATATATTATATCCTTGTTTTATTATCATGAGTATGTATACACCTGTCTAGTATCGCCCAGGCAAAATCAGCAAGGTGCATTGTACACTTCGTTTTTTACCTATTTAACTACTAACAGTGAAATAGTGTGGCAATACATCCTAGAACCACTAGGGGCAAGGTTCTTTTACTTACACACTGGTATAGGCTGCGCAGTACCATCCTCATCCTTAGATAACCATATATATTGTCAGATATTAGGCACAGCAGCAACCTAGTCCTTTCTCCAGTGTGTGACCATAGTAGCGCGGGGATACATCCTCACATTGTTACAACTACTATAGAAGTGGGATAGTAACGCTGAGAACAGCGTCATCAGCACTGGCCATGTTGGTGGAGTACTCGAAACACCGCAATATGGTACACAGGTCTCGCATGGAGGTCCAATCGTTGGTGGTGAAGTGGTGCTGTTCCGCAGAACGACTGACCCGTGCGTGCTGCAGCTGAAACTCCACTATTGCCTGCTGCTGCTCGCACAGTCTCTCCAGCATGTGCAAGGTGGAGTTCCACCTTGCGGGCACGTCGCATAGGAGGCAATGAGCGGGAAGGTTGAAGTTCCGCTGCAGCGCAGACAGGCGAGCAGCAGCAGGGTGAGAATGCCGAAAGCGCGCACAGACGGCCCGCACTTTCTGCAGAAGCTCTGACATATCTGGGTAGTTTTTTTAGTAATTTCTGCACCACCAAATTCAGCACATGCGCCAGGTAAGGGATGTGCGTCAAACTGGCTCGGCCCAGAGCTGCTATGAGATTTCACCCATTATCGCACACCACCAGGCCGGGCTTGAGGCTCAGTGGCAACAACCACTCATGTGTCTGTTGTTCAATTCCCGTCCACAGTTGTTGCGCAGTGTGAGGTTTATCCCTCAAACATATCAGTTTTAAAAAAGCCTGCTGTCATTTCCCCTGGATGTGCTGAAGTTGGTGGTGAAGGTGTTACGCTGAGTGGATGAGGAGGTGGTAGAGGAGGAGGAGGAAGTGCTGTAGGAGGAGTAGGCAACAGGAGGCAAAGAGAAATGCCCTGCAATCCTCGGTGGCGGAAGGACATGCACCAAACAGTTAGCCGCCTCAGGCCCACACACAACTACATTTGCCCAGTATGCAGTTAGTGAGATATAGCGTCCCTGCCCTTGCTTACTGGTCCACGTATCAGTGGTTATGTGGACCTTGCCACAGATGGCATTGCGCAGTGCACACTTGATCTTGTTCCTGATTTGTTTGTTCAGGGAAGGGATGGCTCACCTGGAAAAGTAGTGGCGGCTGGGAACCACGTACTGTGGGACAGCCACCACCATCAGGTTTTTAAAACCGTCCGTGTCCACCAGAAGGTATGACAGCATTTCAAAGGCCTGGAATTTTAAAATGCTGGCATTCAGGGCCAGGGATCGCGGGTGGGTAGAGGGGTACTTCCTCTTTCTCTCCAGTGTTTGGGAGATGGAGTGCTGTAAGCTTCCATGGGACCGTGTGGAGATGCTTGGGGATGGTGGCAGACATGGTGGCGTTGCTGTCACATCATCTGTTTGCTGGGTGGCAGGTGACACTGGCACTGTAGAGGAGGAGGAAGAGGCCGAGGCAGCAGCAGAAGAGGAAGCAGAAGGAGGCTGAGACCTTTCTTGGATTTTGACGCGCTTATTCCACTGCTGCTTTGCATGTAGATGCCTGGTCATGCAGGTTGTGCGCAGGTTTAGAACATTTGTGCCTCACTTCAGGCTCTCATTGCACAGCTTGCAAACCACTCGTGTCTGAAGAACTGCCACGCCGTGGAACGCCTTTGAGCTACCTTTGGTGTGCTAGGTTCCTGGGTGCGGTGGGTAGTAGAAGGCATACTGTCTAGGGGACGCTCGCTACGCTTTTGCAACCTGCTTCCTCTTTTGCTGTGCTGGTGCCTCTGAGCGACCACCACCATTTCCTCACAACTGCACACGTCACTCGCGTGACCTTCATTCCATGTGGGTTCTAGTACCCCATCATCCTCCTCCACATCATCTTCCACCCACCCTTCACCACTGCCCTCCTTGTCAGTCTGCACACTGTGGAAAGCTGCAGCAGTTGGCATCTGTGTTTCGTCATCATCAGAGACGTGCTGCACTGGTGTTTCCATGTCCTCATCCTGCAACAGTAGTGGTTGGGCATCGGTGCACTCAATGTCTTCCACTTCTGGGGCAGGGCTATGTGGATGGCCCACGGAAAGCACACCAGCAGAGATATCAAAAAGCATAAGAGACTGCTGCATGACTTGGGGCTCAGACTACTTGGCTGATTTATAAGGGGCTTAGGTGAAAGACAGATGGCCATGGGGCTCAGGTGCAAACTCTGAGCTTTCAGCAAGGGACCGGATGGGAGACAATGTGAAGGAACTTGAGGTGTTTAACTTGTGCGTGTAGCTGGCACAGATCAACCACGTCCTCTCCTTGCAACAGGAGCTTCACCAACACCACCAACACCAGCAGCACCACGACCACGTCCCTTATTTGGCGCTCTACTCATTCTGGACGCAAATGTACTATTTAGCACAAATTGCGATTATTTTATATAACGCTAATCTGTCCCTCACACCAGCAGCAGGAACCTCTCAATACACCAGTATGAGATGATTTTATAATGCTAATCTGTCCCTCACACCAGTAGCAGGAACCTCTCCCTACACCAGTATGAGATGATTTTATAACGCTAATCTGTCCCTCACACCAGCAGCAGGAACCTCTCAATACACCAGTATGAGATGATTTTATTACGTTAATCTGTCCCCAACACCAGCAGCAGGAACCTCTCCCTATACCAGTATGAGATGATTTTATAACGGTAATCTGTCCCTCACACCAGTAGCAGGAACCTCTCCCTACACTAGTATGAGATGATTTTATAACAGTAATCTGTCCCTCACACCAGCAGCAGGAACCTCTCCCTACATCAGTATGAGATGATTTTATAATGCTAATCTGTCCCTCATACCAGCAGCAGGAACCTCTCCCTATACCAGTAGGAGATGATTTTATAATGCTAATCTGTCCTTCACGCCAGCAGCAAGGACCTCTCCCTATACCAGTATGGGATGATTTTATAACGCTAATCTGTCCCTCACACCAGCAGCAGGAACCTCTCTCTATACCAGTATGAGATGATTTTATGACGCTAATCTGTCCCTCACACCAGCAGCAGGAACCTCTCTCTATACCAGTATGAGATGATTTTATAACGCTAATCTGTCCCTCACACCAGCAGCAGGAACCTCTCCCTATACCAGTATGAGACGATTTTATAACGCTAATCTATCCCTCACACCAGCAGCAGGAACCTCTCATAATACTACTATGAGATGATTTTATAATGGTGGTCTGTCCCTCACACCGGCAGCAGGAACCTCTCCCTATGCTAGTATGAGATGATTTTATAATGGTAATCTGTCCCTCACACCAGCGGCAGGAACCTCTCCCTATACCAGTATGAGATGATTTTATAACGCTAATCTATCCCTCATACCAGCAGCAGGAACCTCTCCCTATACCAGTATGAGATGATTTTATAACGCTAATGTGTCCCTCACGCCAATAGCAGGAACTTTTCCCTATACCAGTATGAGATGATTTTATAATGCTAATCTGTCCCTCACACCAGCAGCAGGGACCTCTCCCTATACCAGTATGAGATGATTTTATAACGCTAATCTGTCCCTCACACCAGCAGCAGGAACCTCTCCCTATACCAGTATGAGATGATTTTATAATGCTAATCTGTCCCTCACACCAGCATCAGGAACCTCTCCTTATACCAGTATGAGATGATTTTATAACACTAATCTGTCCCTCACACCAGCAGCAGGAACCTCACCCTATACCAGTATGAGATGATTCTATATTGCTAATCTGTCCCTCACACCAGCAGCAGGAACCTCACCCTATACCAGTATGAGATGATTTTATAACGCTAATCTATCCTTCACACCAGCGGCCGGAACCTCTCCCTATACCAGTATGAGATGATTTTATAACGCTAATCTATCCCTCACACCAACGGCAGGAACCTCTCCCTATACTAGTATGAGATGATTTTATAATGCTAATCTGTCCCTCACAGCAGCGACAGGAACCTCTCCCTATACCAGTATGAGATGATTTTATAACGGTAATCTGTCCCTCACAGCAGCGGCAGCATCCTCTCCCTACACTAGCCTGAGGGCATGTGACATTTCGAGGCTGGGTCACATGATGAACTGGCCAATCACAGCCGTGCCATTAGTAGGCATGGTTGTGATGGCTTCTAAGGGCAAACGAGTGAAACGCTTGCTGATTGGCTGCCCTGCAGCTATTCAAAAGGCGTGAAAAAATACCCGAACCCCAAATCCGAACCAGGACTTTTTCTCAAATGTCTGGGTTCGGGACACGGACACCCTAAAGTCTGGTACGAACCCAAACTTTACAGTTTGGGTTCGCTCAACTCTATTTATGAGATGTGCATCAAATGAATTGGCAATTTATTTATTTTTTTCTGCTCACTTACCTGATTTATGCTTATATCTAATTTCACTTCATACTTTAGGGGCTGCGTCGCTGTACATTATTTCCGGGTTTGCATTGGCTCCTGGGAGATCTTGGTCAGCTTGGCAGGCACTGCTCATGTAACATTTAATATTGGCGTCTATGGAAAATCTTGGTCAGCTTGCCATGGCTGTGGCATGCCAAGCTGACCAAGATCGCACCGCACTGCACATGCGCGAGATCGACAGATGCACGCTATGTAGCCAATTTCAATCTGGAAGGTTGGCAACACTGAGTCCCAGTGCTTGCTGCATTATGGAGATTCTTTCGTTCCTCACTGTTTACAGTATCTCACAAAAGTGAGTACACCCCTCACTTTTGTAAATATTTTATTCTATCTTTTCATGTGACAACACTGAAGAAATGACACTTTGCTACAATGTAAAGTAGTGAGTGTACAGCTTGTATAACAGTGTAAATTTGCTGTCCCCCCATTAATGTCTAAACTGCTGACAGCAAAAGTGAGTACACCCCTACGTGAAAATGTCCAAATTAGGCCCAATTAGCCATTTTTCTCTCCCGGTGTCATGTGACTTGTTAGTGTTACAAGGTATCAGGTGTGAATGGGGAGCAGGTGTGTTAAATTTGGTGCTATCTTTCTCACTCTCTCATACTGGTCACTGGAAGTTCAACATGGCACCTCATGGCAAAGAACTCTCTGAGGATCTCAAAAAAATAATTGTTGCTCTACATAAAGATGGCCTAAGCTGTAAGAAGATTGCCATGACCCTGAAACTGAGCTGCAGCAAGGTGGCCAAGACCATACAGCAGATCCACAGGACAGATTCCACTTAGAACAAGCCTCGCCATGGTCGTGCACATGGTCAATGTCATATCCAGAGGTTGTGTTTAGGAAATAGACGTATAAGTGATGCCAGCATTGCTGCAGAGGTGAAGGGGTGGGGGATCAGCCTGTCAGTGCTCAGACGATATGCCGCACTGCATCAAATTGGTCTGCATGGCTGTCACCCCAAAAGAAAGCCTCTTCTAAAGATAATGCACAAGAAAGCCCGCAAACAGTTTGCTGAAGACAAGCAGACTAAGGACATGGATTACTGGAACCATGTCCTGTGGTCTGATGAGACCAAAATAAGCGTATTTGGTTCAGGTGTTGTCAAGCGTGTGTGGCGGCAACCAAGTGAGAAGTACAAAGACAAGGGTGTCTTGGCTACAGTCAAGCATGGTGGTGGAAGTGTCATGGTCTGGGGCTGCATGAGTTCTGCCGGCACGGGGAGCTACAGTTCATTGAGGGAACCATGAATGCCAACATGTACTGTTACATACTGAAGCAGAGCATGATCCCCTCCCTTCAGAGACTGGGCCGCAGGGCAACATGATAACGACCCCAAATACACCTCCAAGATAACCGCTGCCTTGCCAAAGCAGCTGAGGGTAAAGGTTATCGACTGACCAAGCATGTCTCCATACCTAAACCCAATTGAGCATCTGTGGGGCATCCTCAAACAGAAGGTGGAGGAGCACAAGGTTTCTAACATCCACCACCTCCGTGATGTCGTCATGGAGGAGAGGAAGAGGACTCCAGTGGCGACCTGTGAAGCTCTGGTGAACTCCATGCCCAAGAGGGTTAAGGCAGTGCTGGAAAATAATGAAGGCCACACACAATATTGACACTTTGGGCCCAATTTGGACATTTTAAGGGTTGTACTTACTTTTGTTGCCAGCTGTGTAGACATTAATGGCTGTTTGTTGAGTTATTTTGAGGAGACAGCAAATTTACAAGCTGTGTATTCACTACTTTACATTGTAGCAAAGTGTAATTTCTTCAGTGTAGTCGCATGAAAAGATAGAATTAAATATTTTTAAAAATGTGAGAGGTGCACTCACTTTTGTGAGATACTGTATGTTTTAACCACTTTAAGACCACCCACCGCACATATACTGTGGCAGGGTGGCTCTATTGCATGAAAAGACATACCCATAGGTCAATTCATGCAATAGATGCCTGCTGCAGGAACGCGCCCGCGAGTCTGATGGACTCGATGTCCACCGACCACCAGCGATCACTCCTCAGGGAGCCTGAATGAGGAACTTTTGCGCAAACCAATTAATATACACTTGTGATTTTTTTTACCAAAAATATGTAGCAGAATACATATTGGCCTAAACTGATGAATACATTTGATTTATATATATATATATATAAAAAGATATTGGTTTTTTTTTTCAAAATTGTCTGTCTTTTTTTTGTTTATAGCGCAAAAATAAAAACAGCAGAGGTGATCAAATACCACCAAAAGAAAGCTCTATTTGTGGGAAAAAAAAGGACATTGATTTTGTTTGGGTACAGCGCTGCACGACTACAATTGTAGTCGTATCAAAAAAAGTGGCCTGGTCAATGGTCATTAAGGCGGTAAATCCTTCCGGGGCTGAATTGGTTAACTTTATAGGTTGTCCTAACATATTATATTTCATTCTTTTGGGACATGTAAGGCTTTAATTTGGTGCAGACTTGGTTTTAATTAGAAAGAATTGTGAAAGATTAGAAAAAAAATGCAATATCCTGTAATTTTGAGTCAGTTGTGCAGCCCTGCAGATATTAATACCAAATTGTAGTTGAGAACTTCTTCTAAATAAAAGTATCCCAGATAAGTGGGTTTTCAATGTGGCAAAGCAGAATAGCTCAAAGTGAGTGCACTTACTTTAAGACAGCATTTTTTTCTCCTTGTGACACTACAATGAGATGCATAGACAAAAAAATAAAAAAAAAAACCTGAGAACTGTCCTTACCCGTCTAACTTTTTTAAATATATCCACATGTGCCTAATTGCTATAGGAATGGCATCAACTTCCACATTGTGGTAACTTGTGTTACTGTGTTGCAGTGCCATTCATTTTAAACTGCACCCCAATGGATCTAGGACTCATGTATACCAGCAGTTGGGGGTGGTAAAACCACATTGTTTAGCTACAATTTTACTACTTCTCAACTGCTCCCCCTTTAGCTGGAAAGGCAGCAGCCGGGAGTGTATACATGCCATGGCCATGAAGCAAAGCCATGACAAAAATTATACACACTGTCACCCATTCCAGAGAATGGGGCTGTGCTGCAATGCATAATGTATGTGGTTGTAAAGCTATACTATGCATGTTAACGTGTAACATAACACAGGTTATAACACACTGCAAAGAAGTACATGGGCCCTAAGTGATTTTCAGGAAATGCTGCTTTACCATGGAGTTATGTTATGTAACAACTTTACATATAAAACATGTTTAGAGAAAACACTTTGGTTTTGTTAAAAAAAAAACATATAAGCTGCCATTGCTATGTTTCCTTCTTAGCATTTTCAGAGGGAAGGCGGCAATGGTAGCTCTTATATTTCTCTTATGAAAGATGTACTTTAAAACAGAAGAATACAAAATTATTGATTGTATATTGCTGTAGCATACATCTGAAAATTAAAGGTTACTTCAACCTTATTTAGTGTGCTCTAAAACATTGATCATTCTTCAAATGTGACAGATTTATTTTCATTTACCACTAAGTAAGAGAAAGCTAATCAATGCATATTTTTGAAAGCATTATGAACCAGCTTGAATTTTACTTTATTTTGTCATTGTTTCAAATATTGGACTGATAATGAATGACAGAGGAAATATAATTTGTTTTCTATGCACAGGCCGAGCTCCTGGGATGTTCAAGTTTGTGTTGACTCTTCCGAGATGAGCAGAGCCATGTGATCCAGTGCTCCTGTTTCTGAAACAAGGAAAGTTTATTAGATATTCTGCAATAAACATAGTCATTAGTCATTGTGAATGGGTTTTTCAGGCGGAGATGGGAGAAAGGCAGCTAGTAAAGTTAGGCCAGCTCTCCAACCTAAATCTAGGAGAGCAATAATGTTTATGATTTGCCACTTTTCATAACTCAGAGCTGTTGTAGGATAGAATAAGTATACGCTACACTCAGAAGTGTTTCTATTCACTTGAACCACCCGAGGAAACACTACACAGCTACCCCCCTGCTTGCTAACATTAAAGCCTCGTACACACGGGATGCCGTTCCTGACTTCGGAGCATGCGTGTTTTGCACAATACAACTTGTTGTACCAACTGTTCTGTACACACGATACAACGTTCGTATGACCGCTTGTTGGTACGACCAAGTTCTCTAGTCTGGTCATACAACTCCCCTTGTACGACCGTCGTATGTCGGCTGTTCTAACAGCGCATACGAACGATCGATTTCGCATACAACGGTCGTTAGTACGACCTGTTGTATACGATCGTCGCCCCATGTGTACGAGGCTTTAGTCCAGTGGAGCAATAATGTAAATTAAATGTTACTTTTGATTACTACACATAGGAGAATTCATATTTATAGAGTGGCCTTAAACAGTTAGGAGCTACCATTTTCTTATTGCTTAGCCCAGTCACCCATTCTTAAACTATACACTTTATGGAAACCGCACAGATCAGATTATCTTGTTACACTGTATGACCAAATATATACAGTATATAGTATTTGCCATACAGTCAACTTCCCAACAAATTCAAAGCAAAAAAAAAAACGATGGAGCTAATTTTGGGTTATTCATAGTATATGGCAATTTTGAATTAAAAACAAACAAAGTATATCCCTATGTGATGTGTACTTACCTCAATCCAAAGCACTTGTGTGATTTCTGTCTGCTGTATCCTTCCTCTGCATGAGTTATTTTTGATAAGCTATGCAGACTCCAAGGGATTTGGGGGGGGGGGTGGGAAAGGTGTGCTTTAGGACACAGCCTGTGATTGACAGCCTCAGCTGTGCATGGTTCCCTATGAGACAGTGTAGGGGGTGTCCATTCCCTCTACTCAGGTCTCAAATTACACTCAGCTCCTTGCTCTATGCTGTGCAGTGTGTGACAACAGATCCATGCCCCTGCTTTCTGAAATCGGAAATGCAGGTACACCTTATGCAGGAGGGCTTGTTTCATCTCTGTGCATCACCTGAGGCTAGTCACTTCATTGGGTTTACAACCATTTTAATAGAATTGCAATCAGTGAAGTTAACATTGAGGATTCTGTGTATATTTTATACAAATTTTAGGAATATAATATGACCAAGTACTTTAATGGCAACCATTTCTATGGTACTGATTGGTTGTAGTTTCCTTCCCATGCACCAGATTTGCAGCACACAGGTGAGAGAGACAGGAAAATCATACTCAACAACCCTTGCCAAAAGTTGCTATCAAAGAAATTGGATGAATCATGTATTATAACACTTAGAAGTCTCAATTCAGAACATCTATAGAGTTTTATTTTTTTTTTTATTTCAAATAATTTTATTAATTTTCATGAATACAGAACAGAGGTTTACATTTGCCATTTAGAATGTATGCGTTTGAAAACACAAAGTTACAGGTCTAACAAACATTTTATAATATTTACCCCTCAAAGAGGGGACTTAGTCTTGTTGAACCTTTAAGTTATCAGGGACTACATTGGGTGGTGCTAAATAACATTTGACAGTGCATTCAGTCCTTGATTCACATGCATCTGAATAACCTTTTCTCCTTTGGTAACAGCTGAAGAGATGCCTGGTGAACACTATACCCAGGGCAGTCCATCCCACCCCCCCACCCCTGATGTGTATGTTGCCAAAGGCAATGTCCTTCCCCGAGCACCCCATCATGGGGTCTACTGCACTCTGGAGGCAGGCGGCTGCCCACGCTTTGGTGGATCTTTTGCAGTAGGGATGGCCTCCGTCCTATTGAGCTATATTCAGTTGTGGAATGCATGTTCCCTTGGGGGACCTAATTCAGGAGGCTAGTCAGTCATCCCTAGTCTATAAGCAGAGAAACACTATTGAGCAGATCATCTATAGAGTTGATCGAACCTCTGGAAGTCCGGGTTTGGCAGGTTTGGCCGAACTTCCGGACAAAGTCCGGGTTCGGGTCTGGACTTGACCCGAACTTTGACCCGGACCCCGAACCCCATTGAAATCAATGGGGACCCGAACTTTTAGGCACAAAAATGGCTGTAACAAAGTCCTGGAAAGTCCTAGAGGTCTGCAAAAGGAAGTAAAATGGGGGTAAGGGTCGGACAAGTGCCCTACAAAGAAATGGGGATAGGGAAATAACTTAAAATAATTTTTAAGTTAAAATCACATAAAAAAATCAAAAATGGAGGTGGATGTGGAGTTGGAGGTTGAGGAGGCGGTGAACATGGCGGTGGAGGGGGAGGAGGTAGCCAACACTGTTTTTTTTATTTTTGTGCAAGAAATGCACCGCTGGCCGCAAATGTAGTTTTTGAAATGTTTTTGTTTTTTTTTAAACCAGTAATGTAGATGCACTTTTTAATTTTGTGCAAGAAACAATAATCTGTCCCTTTAAGCAACAGTAGGAACCTCTCCCTATAGAACTTGGAGATGATTTTAGATTCTAAAATCATCTCCAAGTTGTACAGGGAAAGCCTCCAGCTGTTGCTTTAAGGGAAAGATTACTGTTCTAAAATCATCTCCAAAGTGTGTGGGAAAAGTCTATTGCAGCCGCATAGAGCCATATTACTGTTCTAAAATCATCTTCAAAGTGTGTGGGAAAAGTCTATTGCAGGTGCATAGAGCCATATTACTGTACTAATACAATTCCTGCCTCCTTACTGCCAAGCAGACCTCTTTTATCACTCTCATTAACAACTTATCAACCCGTCCCTGTCAACCCTTCTCTACCTTCAACTCTCTACTTCATCATCCACTGCCTCCAAACCCTAACTCACTCACTGCCCAGGAGATCGCCAATCTCTTTAAACATAAGTTTGATACAATTAGTGAGGAGATCTCTGCTGTACAGATACCTTCTCCATTTAACGCTCCATGTCCACAGGTACAATCATTACTTCCCTCATTCAACCACACCACTACAGATGAGGTTGCCAATCTTCTTTCTAACATTCATCGACCGAACCACCTTCCCCCTGGAGCCTGTTCCCTTGCAAAATATACATTCACCCTCTGGCTCTATGCTCCACTCTGTAACTCACATCTTCAATCTCTCCCACTGTTCTGGCATCTTCCCCAACTCTCTAAAACATGCATTAGTTACCCCCATACTTAAAAAGTCCTCACTGGACCCCACTAATTTTAACAATCTACACCCCATCTCCTTGCTCCCCTTTTTATCCAAACTCCTTAATAGGGATGGGCCGAACACCCCCCAGTTCAGTTCGCACCAGAACACGGCGAACCGGCAAAAAGTTGTAGCGAACATGCAAACCCTATTAAAGTCTATGGGACTTTAATAGGGTTTGATTAATCTATGATTTTAATAATGCTTAAAGTGAAACAGCAAAAATGAAATATTCCTTTAAATTTTGTGCCTGGGGGCTCCCATGGTCTGCCTGTAAAGTGCCATATCTGTGCGATGTGTAGAACAGTGCCAAATGACATTTCTAAAGGAAAAATGTTTTAAAAATTGACATGTGGCCCCCCCCAAAATCAATACCAGACCCTTATCCGAGCATGCAGGCTGGCATAGCAGGATGGGGGGAACGACCGAGCACCCCCTCTCCTGAACCATACCAGGCCCCATGCCCTCAACATGGGAGGGTGCAGCACCTTGTCCTCATGTTGATGGGCACAAGGGCCTCTTCCCGAAAACCCTGGGCTATAGTTGTCGGGGTCTGTGGGCAGGTGGCTTATTGGAATCTGGAAGCCCCCTTTAACAAGGGGGCCCCCAGATCCCAGCCCCATCTCCTATATGAATGGTACCCCTACCCATTCACCAAAAAAGTGTCAAAAAAGTACAAACCAAAGGAGACAGTTTTGGACAATTCCTTTATTAGAAAAAAAGAAAAAGTGTCCTGCAATGTAATCCATATCAATCACATTGCTGATGGACCGAAAAAATAAAAATAAAAGCGCATCCACCTCTTTCAGAGGCTACTCGCTAAATGGACTGTCATTGGTTTCACAGCTCTTATATAGGCAAATGCAGGGCCACCAGGTACATCACCTGGTACCCCACCCCCTTCTGGCATTGTGTATCGTCATGTGACGTCAGAGGGGGGTGGTATCACCAGGTTACGTCACCGAGTGGCCCCGCCCTTGCCTATATAAGAGCTGTCAAACCAAAGACAGCTCATTTTGCCGGTAGCCTCTGAGAGAGGCGGATGCACTTTTTATTTTTATTTTTTGGGTCCGTGATTGACGGTGGATGTACATCGTGGGACACTTTTTTTTAATAAAAGAATTGTCAAAAACTGTCTTGTTTTTTACTTTGTGACACTTTATTGGTGAATGGGTAGGGATACCCTATACCCATTCACATGGGGGGGCCAGGATCTGGGGGCCCCTTTGTTAAAGGGGGCTTCCAGATTCCGATAAGCCCCCCGCCCGCAGACTCCGACAACCACCGCACAGGGTTGTCGGAAAGAGGCCCCTGTCCCCATCAACATGGGGACAAGGTGCTTTGGGGAGACCCCAAAGCACCCTCCCAATGTTGAGGGCATGTGGCCTGGTATGGTTCACATAACCTGCCAGGTTGCACGCTTGGAAAGGGGTCTGGTGTGGATTTTGGGGGGACCCACGTCAATTTTTTTTAAATTTGCCATGGAGTTCCCCTTTAAATCAATGCCAGACACAAAGGGAATGGTATGAATTTTGGGGGGACCCATGCTGTTTTTTTTTTAAATTTTGGCATAGGGTTCCCCTTAACCATTTCAATATGCTGTGTTATATATACACTACACTGACTGTACTATACTGTATATTCTCTACTGTATTATATATACTACAATGACTGCACTATATACTCTCCACTGTATTATATATACTACGCGGACTGCATTATATACTAGATTTGTGCACGGCCGAAAAATTTGTTAGTTTACGTTCCGTTCTTTTTTTATTTTTTCGGAAATTCGAAAAATTCAGAAATCCAAAATTTCGGAAATTGGAAATTTGCGAATACAGGAATTTGGAATTTGAAAATGCCGAAATTCAAAAATTCAGAAGTTTGGAAATTCGCAAGTAAAAATACCGAAAATTCGGTAATCCGAAAGTTGGAAATTCAAAAATAAGAAAGAACATTTGAAATAATAGCTAACTATTAAATAACTATTAAATTATAGGTATTGGAATTTCCTTTCAAATTTGGCTGTTAGTGAACTTAAATCAGAAATTTATCACTAATTTCCAAATTCTAATATAATAATTTAATAGTTAATTAAGTAGTTAAGCATAGTTACGTTATTATTAGTTAGTTATTATTTACGATTTACGATTATCCAAACTTTGGATTTTCGGCTTTTCTGATTGCCTAATTTCCTAATTACCACAATTCGGATTTTCCAATTTATAGATTACCGAATTTTTGAAATCGGAAAAAAGAAAATTCGGAAAATTTCGGAATTTCGAATTTGGAAATTTGGATTGAATTTGGAACTAAATGAATTGCACAAGCCTATTATATACTCTGAACTGTATTATATATAGTACACAGACTGCACTATATACTCTGAACTGCATTATATATAGTATACAGACTGCACTATATACTCTGAACTGCATTTTATATATTATACAGACTGCACTATATACTCTGAACTGTATTATATATACCACGCGGACTGCAATATACACTCTTAACTGCATTATATATACTATACGGACAGCACTATATACTCTTAACTGCATTATATATACTATACGGACAGCACTATATACTCTGAACTGTATTATATATACTATGGGGACTGCACTATATAAAATTGTAATTACATGCCCCAGTCAAACAGGTGCAGAAAAATTGGGCCTTGGGTGTTGGTGGTGCCTGAACACTGTAATCCCTTACAGTTACTCTTCTTGGGTGCAGGAACTGGTCCTGCTGTAAACAATTATTAAAAAATTGTAACTACATGCCCTAGGTGCAGACAAATTGGGCCTTGGGTGTTGGTGGTGCCTGAACACTGTAATCCCCTCACAGTTACTCTTGTTGGGTGCAGGAACAGGCCCTGCTATTAAAAATTATTTAAAAATTGAAATGACATGCCCCAGTCAAACAGGTGCAGAAAAATTGGGCCTTGGGTGTTGGTGGTGCCGGAACACTGTAACCCCTCACAGTTACTCTTCTGGGGTGCAGCAACGGGCCCTGTGTTAAAAAATAATTAAAAATGGAAATTACATGCCCTAGTCACACAGGTGCAGAAAAAAATGGGCCTTGGGTGTTGGTGGTGCCCTAAACCAAAAATATTGTTGGAAGCTAGCATCCTCAGGAATAGGATAGGCACTTAGGCAGCATAGGGAAGAAAAGAAAACAAAAAGCGCCAGACCGTATCTAGTGCAGCAGGGTTTATTTAAACAGGGAGGTGTTAAAAACAATAAGAGATGCACTCACATAGTGCAGTTTAAAAAGTGTTTATCTGGAGTGGCGCTCAGATGAGTCACCGGAGATGCTGACAGTCCGTGACCAGATCCCTGGTGGTGGTTCAACCCAGATGTGTGGGGGGAAGGGAGCCGCCGGTATCTTCAAGTCAGAAATGCAAGCAGACAGCTGGAAATACTCCTGTCAGTGTAATCAGAACGTGTTTCAGAGGCTACGGCCACGGTTCCTTCTTCAGCTGTCCTGTCTAGCGCTGTCTGTGGTCTTAAAGACGAGAGGCAAGTGCCAGCAGGGAGTTGGAATGAAGGCAATTGTCTGAAGCTGTAGCTGGAGTGGATTGTGTCTCATGGCAGACCATGATCGGCAGCATGTATTGACAATGTTAAGGAATATATTGTGCAATGAAAACAGAATGTTAAAGAGTTTAAAATAGATGTGTGCAGTAGGAATTGTAACAGTTATGTACGACGGCTAGTACCAGACGGTACTCTGTGTTAGGTGAGGTCGATGTCGAAGTCTGTTAACGGAAGTAAGGTTGAGGGACGACCGTGAACGGAGAGCAGAAATTCTGGTGTCTGTCGCGATCTGTCCTGTCGACTTCTTCCTTGGCACCGGCATCGGAGACTTTGTGCAAGACTAATGTGACTGTCCTCATAAAGGTCGACAGACGAACGTAAAGACTGAACTTCTATGGCCGCCGAGGGAAGGGGGGTGTGTAGACCCAACTTGGTGGTGGTCCCTAGA
>BLSH010123018.1:414937-443243 GCA_018402905.1 Glandirana rugosa | reverse complement strand
GCCATTGGTATACTTTTTTTTTTTAATATGTCTCAATATTTTGGGGGCTACCCCAATTAGAAAAAAACCCCAAACAAACAAAAAACAGTGTTAGCTACCTCCTCCTCCTCCTCCACCGCCACTTCCACCACCTACACCGCCACGGTCACCGTCTCCTCAACCCCCTACTCCACATTCACCTCCTCCTCCATTTTTTATTTTTTTATGTGATTTTAAGTTATTTCCCTATCCACATTTGTTTGCAGGGCACTTGTCCTACTCTTACTTCCATTTTGCTTCCTTTTGCAGCCCTCTAGCCCTTTCCAGGACTTTTATAGAGCCATTTTTGTGCCCGAAAGTTCGGGTCACCATTGACTTCAATGGGGTTCGGGGGCAAGTTCGGGTCAAGTTCGGGGCTGAACTCGAACTTTTTCGCGAAGTTCGGCCAAACCCGCCGAACCCAAACATCCAGGTGTCCGCTCAACTCTAGTCAGGAGTTATTATTTTTCCTTTATTCAGTGATATTTGGTGGTTTCAGTGGTGCTGTCAGTATAGAATAGTGATGTTACCCTCTGATTTTTGGAAATTACATTTTTATTTTTGATGTTGGTACATATAACACATTTTTTTAACTCAAATTAGGATCATTTGTAAGTAAAAAATATAAAATTGCGACTCTTTTTTTCAACACATGGGACTCTGTGTGTGTAATGATATACATTGTTGTACAGCATTGCAGGGTAGGATGTATATACAGTCCAGATGTGCAGGGGCTGTGTAATGTAAAGGGGTCCAGAAGTACGGGGGCTGTGTAATGTAAAGGGGTCCAAAGGTGTGGGGCTGTGTAATGTAAAGAGGTCCAGAGGTGCTGGGGCTGTGTAATGTACAGGGGTCTAGAGGTGCAGGGCTGTGTAATGTAAAGTGGTCCAGAAGTGCGGGGGGCTGTGTAATGTACAGGGGTCCTGAGGTGCAGGGCTGTGTAATGTAAAGGGGTCCAGAGGTACGGGGGCTGTGTAATATAGATTGGGTGGCTGACAATGGGTATAGTAGATTGGGTGGCTGACAATGCCTCCAGTTCCTTCACATTGTCTCCCTCCCGGTCCCTTGATGAAAGCTCAGAGTTGGCACCTGAACCCCATGGCCATCTGTCTTTCACCTCAGCCCCTTGTAAATTAGCCAAGCAGTCTAAGCCCCAAGTTCTGCAAGAGACTCTTATGCTTTTCGATGACTCTCCTGGTGTGCTTTCCGTGGGCCATCCATATAGCGCTGCCCCAGAAGTGGAAGACATTGAGTGCACCGATGCCCAACCACTTCTGTTGCAGGATGAGGACATGGAAACAGCAGCGCAGCACATCTCTGATGGTGACGAAACACAGGTGCCAACTGCTGCAGCTTGCCTCAGTGTGCAGACTGACAAGGAGGGTAGTGGTGAAGGGTGGGTGGAAGATGATGTGGAGGATGATGAGGTCCTAGACCCCACATGGAATGAGGGTCATGCGAGTGACGTGTGGAGTTTGGAGGAAGAGGTGGTGGTCGCACAGAGGCACCAGCACAGCAAAAGAGGAAACAGGTTGCAAAAGCGGAGCGAGCGTCCCCTAGACAGTAGGCCTGCTACTACCCACCGCACCCAGGGACCTAGCACACCAAAGGCAGCTCAAAGACGTTCCCCCGCGTGGCAGTTCTTCAGACAATGTGCTGACGACAAGACACGAGTGGTTTTCAAGCTGTGCAATGATAGCCTGAGCCGGGGCATAAATGTTCTCAGCCTGAGCACAACCCCCATGACCAGGCATCTAAATTCAAGGCACAAGCTGCATTGGAATAATTACCTTTAAAATCCAAGAAAGGTCTCGGCCTCCTCCTGCTTCCTCTTCTGCCTCGGCCTCTTCCTCCACCTCTACAGTGACAGTGTCACCTGCCACCCAGCAAACAGATGATATGACAGCAACGCCACCATGTCCGCCACCGTCCCCAAGCATTTCCACTCCCAAACACTGGAGAGAAAGAGGAAGTACCCCCCTACCCACCTGCGATCCCTGGCCCTGAATGCCAGCATTTCAAAATTCCTGGCCTTTGAAATGCTGTCATTTCGTCTGGTGGACACGGACAATTTCAAAAACCTGATGGCGGTGGCTGTCCCACAGTACGTGGTTCCCAGCTGTCACTACTTTTCCAGGCGAGCCATCCCTTCCCTGCACAAACAAGTCGGGGACAAAATCAAGTGTGCACTGCGCAACGCCATCTGTGGCAAGGTCCACATAACCACTGATACATGGACCAGTAAGCACGGGCAGGGACGCTATATCTCACTAACTGCACACTGGGCAAATGCAGTGGCGGGTGGGCCTGAGCCAGCTAGCCATTTGGCGCATGTCCTTCCACCACCGAGGATTGCAGGGCATTTCTCTTTGCCTCCTGTTGCCTCCTCCTCCTACTGCGCTTCCTCCTCCTCGACCACCTACTCATCCGCTCAGCGTAACACCTTCAGCACCAACATCAGCACATCCAGGGGAAAACGACAGCAGGCTGTTTTAAAACTGATATGTTTGGGGGATAAACCCCACACTGCGCAGGAGCTGTGGACAGGCATTGAACAACAGACCAATGAGTGGTTGTTGCCACTGAGCCTCAAGCCTGGCCTGGTGGTGTGCGACAATGGCCGAAATCTCGTAGCGGCTCTGGGCCGAGCCGGTTTGACACGCATCCCTTGCCTGGCGCATGTGCTGAATTTGGTGGTACAGAATTTTCTAAAAAACTACCCGGATATGTCAGAGCTGCTGCATAAAGTGCGCACTTTCGGCGTTCTCACCCTGCTGCTGCTCGCCTGTCTGCGCTGCTGTGGAACTTCGGCCTTCCCGCTCTCCGTCTCATATGCGATGTGCCCACAAGGTGGAACTCCACCTTGCACATGCTGGAGAGACTGTGCGAGCAGCAGCAGGCAATAGTGAAGTTTCAGCTGCAGCACGCACGGGTCAGTCGCTCTGCGGAACAGCAACACTTCACCACCAACGAGTGGGCCTCCATGCGAGACCTGTGTAGCGTATTGTGGTGTTTTGAGTACTCCACCAACATGGCCAGTGCCGATGACGCTGTTCTCAGCGTTACTATCCCACTTCTATGTCTCCTTGAAAAAACACTTCGGGCCATGATGGAAGAGGATGTGGCACAGGAGGATGAGGAGGAGGAAGAGGGGTCATATCCATGGTTATCAGGCCAGTCATTTGCAAGTGGCTTGGAGGGTGGGTTCCTGCACCAGCATAGGCCAGGTCAAAAATATTCAAGCAAGGGCACAGTTCTGGAGGACAAGGAGGAGGAGGAAGATGAGGAGGAGGAGGAATCGCAGCAGGGTGGCACCCAACGCAGCTCGTGGGCATCACTGGAGCATGGCTGGGGGGATACAGAGGACACATATGATATACCTCCCACAGAGGACAGCTTATCTTTGCCTCTGGGCAGCCTGGCACACATGGCCGACTACATGCTGCAGTGCCTGCGCAATGACAGCCGAGTTGCCCACATTGTAACTTCTTCTGATTACTGGGTGGCCACCCTGCTGGATCCCCGTTACAAGGACAACGTGCCGTCCTTAATTCCCTCACTGGAGCGTGAGAGGAAGATGCGTGACTACAAGCGCACACTGGTAGAGGCGCTGCTGAGGGCATTCCCAAATGATACCGGGGGCTCAGTGGAAGCACAAGGCAAAGGCAGAGGAGAAGGAGGAGGAAGAGGCCACCAACGCAGCTGTGCCACCGCCAGCACCTCAGAAGGCAGGGTTAGCATGGCAGAAATGTGGCAAAGCTTTGTCAGCAGCCCGCCACAACAAACAGCACCACCAGCCGATAGACAACTTCTTAGCAGGAGGCAGCATTTCAGCAACAAGGTGCAAGAGTATGTGTGCACATGCCTACACGTACTGACTGATGGGTCTGCACCATTCAACTTCTGGGTCTCCAAATTGGGCACATGGCCTGAGCTTGCCCTTTATGCCTTGGAGGTGCTGGCCTGCCCTGCAGCCAGTGTATTGTCTGAACGTGTGTTTAGCACGGCAGGGGGCGTTATCACAGACAAGCACAGCCGTTTGTCCACAGCCAACGTGGACAAGCTAACCTTTATTAAAATGAATCAGGCATGGATCCCACAAGACTTGTCTGTACCTTGTGCAGAATAAACATTTAGACCGGACTCACACAGCCATTCGTATACTTGTTTTTTTGAATAGGCCTCAATATTTTGGGGGCTGCCCCAGTTAAAAACAAAAAAAAAAAAAAACAGTGTTGGCTACCTCCTCCTCCTCCTCCACCACCGCCACTTCCACCTACACTTCCACGGTCACGGCCTAGTCAACCTCTAGGCTCCTACTCCACATCCACCCCCCCTTCCCATTTTTTTTTATTTGATTTTAATTTATTTTCCCTATCCCTATTTTTTTGTAGGGCACTTGCCCTACTCTTACCCTCCATTTTACTTCCTTTTGCAGCCCTCTAGCACTTTCCAGGACTTTGTTACAGCCATTTTTGTGCCTAAAAGTTCGGGTCCCCATTGACTTCAATGGGGTTCGGGGTCCGAACCCGGACTTTTTCCCAAAGTTCGTTCGGACCCTCCGAACACGAACGTCCAGGTGTTCGCTCAACTCTAGTCCTAAGTATTCAGACCCTTTGCTGTGACACTCATATATTTAACTCAGGTGCTGTCCATTTCCTCTGATCATCCTTGAGATGGTTCTACACCTTCATTTGAGTCCAGCTGTGTTTGATTATACTGATTGGACTTGATTAGGAAAGCCACACACCTGTCTATATAAGACCTTACAGCTCACAGTGCATGTCAGAGCAAATGAGAATCATGAGGTCAAAGGAACTGCCTGAAGAGCTCAGACACAGAATTGTGGCAAGGCACAGATCTGGCCAAGGATACAAAAAAAAAATATTCTGCTGCACTTAAGGTTCCTAAGAGCACAGTGGCCTCCATAATCCTTAAATGGAAGATGTTTGGGATGACCAGAACCCTTCCTAGAGCTGGCTGTCCAGCCAAACTGAGCTATCGGGGGAGAAGAGCCTTGGTGAGAGGTAAAGAAGAACCCAAAGATCACTGTGGCTGAACTCCAGAGATGCAGTCGGGAGATGGGAGAAAGTTGTAGAAAGTCAACCATCACTGCAGCCCTCCACCAGTCGGGGCTGTATGGCAGAGTGGCCCGACGGAAGCCTCTCCTCAGTGCAAGACACATGAAAGCCCACATGGAGTTTGCTAAAAAAAACACCTGAAGGACTCCAAGATGGTGAGAAATAAGATTCTCTGGTCTGATGAGACTAAGATAGGACTTTTTGGCCTTAATTCTAAGCGGTATGTGTGGAGAAAACTAGGCACTGCTCATCACGTGTCCAATACAGTCCCAACAGTGAAGCATGGTAGTGGCAGCATCATGCTGTGGGGGTGTTTTTCAGCTGCAGGGACAGGACGACTGGTTGCAATAGAGGGAAAGGCGAATGCGGCCAAGTACAGGGATATCCTGGACGAAAAACCTTCTCCAGAGTGCTCAGGACCTCAGACTGGGCAGAAGGTTTACCTTCCAACAAGACAATGACCCTAAGCACACAGCTAAAATAACGAAGGAGTGGCTTCACAACAACTCCGTGACTGTTCTTGAATGGCCCAGCCAGAGCCCTGACTTAAAGCGGTAGTAAACCCCCAAAGCTGTTTTTACCTACAGGTAAGCCTATAATAAGGCTTACCTGTAGGTAAAAAGAATATCTCCTAAACCTGCATGGTTTAGGAGATATTTGCTCTGCATGCAGCCGCTGACATTAGCCGCGCATGCGCTCTGACGATCCGGCCGAGGCGTCCGGCAACTCAGAGCTGGCTGCCGGAGCGAAGAGCTCCCGCACGCATGCGTGGGAGTGACGTCACGCGGCTCCAGCCACTCACAGCGCCAGAGCCACGTACCCGGAAGAAAGAAGAGGACCAACATGTCAGCATCCTTGGCGCTGACCGACTCGGGTATCGGGGGCCTCATTCTTAGGTAAGTATTTCATAATATGTTAGTATGCGATGCATACTAACATATTATGCTATTGTCTTGCAGGATTTTTTTTTTTTTTTGGCAGCGGGTTTACTACCGCTTTAAACCCAATTGAGCATCTCTGGAGAGACCTAAAAATGGCTGTCCACCAACATTCACCATCCAACCTGACCGGACTGGAGAGGATCTGCAAGGAGGAATGGCAGAGGATCCAAAAAGACTCATGGCTGTATTAGATCAAAAGGGTGCTTCTACTAAATACTGAGCAAAGGGTCTGAATACTTAGGACCATGTGATATGTCAGTTTTTCTTTTTTAATAAATTGCAAAACTGTCAACAATTCTGTGTTTTTCTGTCAATATGGGGTGCTGTGTGTAGATTAATGAGGGGAAAAAAATTAACTTAAATGATTTTAGTAAATGGCTGCAATATAACAAAGAGTGAACAATTTAAGGGGGTCTGAATACTTTCCATACCCACTGTATCTCAGAATGAAGCCCTCGACAGGTCCACCCAATTCCTGTAGAGTGAGCTGACATTTTCCCTCGGGGGATACTTACGGGTTCGCGGCTCTGGTGCTGTGAGTGGCTGGAGCCGTGAGATGTCACCCCTGCGCGTGCGCGCCTCTTTCCAGCAAGGTTTCCGGCAAGGTCTGGCGCTATATGCCGGGCCTTTACTGTGCATACACCGCTGACGTCAGCGGCTGCATGCAAGGTGAATATCTCCTAAACCATGCAAGTTTAGGAGATATTCATTTTACCTACAGGTAAGCCTTATTATAGGCCTCATACACACGGACATTTTTTGACACCACGTTTTTTAGCGTTTTTGCAGCTCTCCATGTTATGCAATGGCCCCATAAAAATGCTGACGTTTTTGAGCTGTAGATGGTGTCGCGTTAGTGAGCTGAAAGTAGAAACCACGGCCAGCACGTCCCGAGGCTGTAACGTTTTGGCGTTTTTGACGCCGAGCCAGCAAAACGCTCACTAGCGCCATACTGGTGTTAACCGGCGTTTTTAGCGCCAGCGTTTTCAGGTTAAAAAATATCAGAGGAATGCTTTTTTCAAACAAAACGTCTAGTGGCGCCGACGCTTACTAACACTCATTAATGTGGCACAGTGGTGTAGTGGGTAGCACTTTTGGCTGGCAGTAAAAGGGTTGCTGGTTCAAATCACAACCACAACACTACCTGCCTAGAGTTTGCATGTTCTCCCTGTGCCTGCATGGGTTTCCTCCGGGTACTCCGGTTTCCTCCCACACTCCAAAGACCTGCAGGTAGGTAAATTGTATCCTGTCTAAAATTGGCACGTGTATGTATGTATGTGAGTAAGGCTACTTTCACATTGAAGCGGTAACCGCGGTAAAACCCTGCTAGTTTTAGCAGAGTTTTACCAGCGATAGGGCTCCGCTGTGCGGGCGGGAGCACTGCGCTTTTAACCACCCACAAGGGGTTAAAAAGGGGTTAAAAGTGCCGGCGCTCAGCGCTACCGAGGTGGTGTGCAGCCGCTTCGGAAGCGCTTGCCATTCATTTCAATGGCAGGGGCGGTAGAGGAGCTGTATATTACCGCTCCCTTCACCGCCCCAATGATGCTGCTTGCAGGTCTTTTTGTAACGTCCTGCTAGCGCACCGCCCCAGTGTGAAAGCACTCAGGGCTTTCACATTGGGGTGGATTGGGGGGACTTTTGAGGCGCTTTACAGACGCTATTTTTAGCTAAATAGCGTCTGTAAAATGCCTCAGTGTGAAAGCAGCCTTAGGGACCTTAGATTGTAAGCTCCTTCAGGGTAGAGACTGATTCATAGGCGTGCGCACATAGTGTGGCAGGTGTGCCTGGGCACACCCTAATCACCTTTAGAGCCGGTTCACACTGGAGCGGCGCGACTTGCAGGGCAAAGCAAGTCGCCCCGTTCGAGGCTACCTCAGCGCGGCTTGCAAGGAGACTTCTTTACATGGAAGTCAATGCAAGTCGCGCTGAGGTCGCCCCGAAAATAGTGCAGGAACCTTTTTCTAAGTCGGAGCGACCTGAGTTGCTCCTATTAGAACGGTTCCATTGCACTGCATGGGGACGACTTGTCAGGCGACTTGAGTCACCTCAGTGTGAACCGGCTCTTACTATGCAGATTCCCCCTGCTGCCTGGCTGCAGAGAAAGGGACTGGGGAATCTCTGTCCTCAGTCTCTTTCTCTGTCTCGAAAGTAAGACATAAGGGGTCTGTTTAGACCCCTGATGTTTCACCAAAGCCCCCCCCTCCCCAGCAGGGCTCCTAAAAATTGTAAAAAAATAATAAAATATAATATTGTAAAAAAAAAAAAAAAATTGTAAAAATAAAAATAAACTACTGACACCTATCTCTTGTGGTGCACACCGTAATGCAATAGGCTGCGCACATCTATAGACTGATGTGAATGTACAATGTATAGCGCTGCGTAAATTGACAGCGCTATATAAGTACCTGAAATAAATAAATAAATTAACGCCGATGCAAAACGGCGACAAAATCGCGTTTTTGGCGCTGATTTTTCCCTGGTGTTTGGCCCAACGTTTTTTTTTTTTAATACGCCTGTGTGTATGAGTCCTTCATGGCTGACAAGTAGCTACTTAATTCATAACTTCTTTTCCTTTTTTCCCCAGACGCTTCCCATTGATACATTGTAGGATCGCTTTAAGTAGAAGTCTCCTGCCTTAACGTCTTTGGCCTGTAGGCGGCAGCAAAGAGCAAGCTTCCCCGTATTATCCAGACAGCGCTCCGAGAAGTAGACAAGTTGTGCGCGCACACGGAATGAGCCCCACACACGTGAGGAAATGATAGCAGCAGAGGAGGAGCTCTCCTTACTCCATAAGGAGCAGTAAAAGCGGCTCTGAAATACGATTGGGAGACATTCTTATAATTACAATAATATAAGTGAAGACTGATGTAAAGGCAGGTAACACTTTAAAGTGAGTCCCCAGGAAGAAAAGCCCGTGTCGTTGCGGTGTGTGTGGTCACATGGTGTCCGGGGAGAACAATAAGTAGTCCATGAGAGAGGCCAGCAGATGGCGCTATTGCACCGTGTTCCCCTGTGCGTCCAGCAGGTGGCACTGGCGCTCCTGGAAGAGGCAGCACATGACGTCAGCCTCGGTACACTGTGCTTAGTGTGATACTCTGTGCACTCTGCAACTTTCCCGTGCTGGAGCAGGCTGGAATGAAGAGGGGGAGAGAAGTATGTCGTGATCAAGGGAGAAGAGAAATGTACAAAGGGAAGGAGAGCACCCTGATCTAAGGAACTATCCACCGACACCATGTACCCCCAACTGCTCCATCTGCTCTTGGTCGCCCCCCTGTGTTTCCCCCTGGAGACTGAGACTCCCACAGGTCAGTCTTCTTTGTTCCTCCCCTTCTCCTTCTCTCCCTCCTTCTTCTCCTCATCACTTACTACTCCTCCTCTCTCCTCTCCTCTTCACTTGTTGGCTACTTGGCTTCCTCTTCACTTTTCTGCCTTTTGTAGTTTTCCTTGTACCCCTTCATCTTCTATGGAGCCCCTCATTTCTGTGTCCTCTGCTTGCCACCCTCCTCCAAGCTTTGTTTACTTCTTGCACCTTTATCTTCAGGTTTGCTTCTCCCTTGCCATTCACTGCCCCCTCCTGTCACCTTACCCCTTATCATGGAATTAGAGACCCTTCTTCACACCTCAAAAAAAGCAGATCTATTTATTTGTAGGGTCACCTGATTTGGGCTCTTCTATAGTTTAATGGGTATTTGTGGAAATGAGATGTAGTGCCAACCATGGGCATCCCTTGCCTCCAGCACCAGCTAGCCCCTTCCTTTCTAGACGTCCCAGTTTAGTCTACAATTCCATCTACGTCTTTTTATTTTTGGCTATGGATGTGCTCCACATTTCACACCTGTGCCTCCATTTTTTTGTACAGCACGTCCATGTAGGTTTCCTATGCCATGCCATATGCCCACTCTGATTTGTGTAACCCATATACTTTTATTTATGGCCTTTTATTCCTTTCTGTAACTTCCTTTCGTTGATTCCCTGCCTTTGTAGTTTTGGAGCTTGCTTTGTTATTGCATCCTTTGCTGGAGTTTGTCAGTTAATCCTGCTAATAACATATGGTGAAACGCATTTAGGTGATGGTGTTCTTAGTAGCCAATCACGCATCACCTTAAAGTGTATCTAAATGCCAAAAACAAATGGGTACAGCAATATGTATTAATTAACCACTTCAGCCCCGGAAGGATTTCGCCCTTTAGGACCAGAACACTTTTTGCGATTCGGCACTGCGTCGCTTTAAGGGCCCATTCACACCTGAGCGTTTTGTAGCTTGAATATGCCTGAAGCTACAAAATGCTGGAGGGGGAAAAAAAATCAATGATTCCCTATGGAGATGGTTCAAATCTCCACTCAAAAACACCTGAAGCCAAACAAGTCCTGGAGGTATTTTTGTAGGGCATAATCCGGCGTTTCTGGAACATTTGTATTGCCATTCTATCAATGGAAAAGCCCCATTCGCGCATATTAGCGCAACATCGGCGTTTGCAAATGCGCAACAAAAGCAGGTGTGAATGCAGCCTAACTGACAATTGCGCGGTTGTGCGACTTTGTACCCAAACAAAATTTGCGTCCTTTTTTTCCCACAAATAGAACTTTCTTTTGGTGGTATTTGATCACCTCTGCGTCACTTCTGATCACCGCTATAAACAAGAAAAGAGCGACAATTTTGCAAAAAGCAAATATTTCTTACTTTTTGCTAAAATACATATCCAAAAAAAAATATATATATAAAAAAAAGTATTCATCGGTTTTGGCCTATATATATTCTCCCTCATATTTTTGTTAAAAAAAATATTTATTGGTTTGCGCAAAAGTTGTCATGTTTACGAATGATGAGAATCCATTTATGGGGTTTTTATTTTTATTTTTTTTTTACTAGAAATGGCAGCGATCTGCGATTTTTAGAGGGACTGCGACATTGCGCGGGCATGTTGGACAATTTTGACACTTTTTTTTTAGGACCATTGACATTTATACAGCGATCAGTGCTATGAAAATGCATTGATTACTGTGTAAATGTCACTGGAAGGAAAGGGGTTAACACTAGGGGGCGCTCTAGGGGTTAACTGTGTTCCCTGGGATGTGTTACTAACTGTATGGGGGAGAGGGAGACTATGATCACAATCCTTCCCCCCTGACAGAACGGGGATCTGCTTGTTTACATTAGTGGTCCTCGTTCTGTCACTGCGGGGGAGCGATCGTCAGTAGCCGGTGGACACCGAGTCCGCCCTACCCGCTCCCTGGCTCCCCCGTAACACAGTGAGCGCGCCTCCGGCGGCGCACATGTGCTCACGATCCGCGATCTTGCAGCCGCCGTCAGGTGACGGCGGTTCACAATATCGAGCCAAGTTGCCTCCGTCAAGCCACAGCGGGCGGTCGACAACTGGTTAAAGTGGTATTAAACCCAAAACCACAAATGTATTATATCATTAGATGTGGTGGCTGCATCATTTTTCATTGCTTTGCTTTTTTTGCCTGTGGTCTGGCCAGTAACACACCTCCTGTATTAGAGTGCCTCCACTTTGGCTGAAGGAGCACAGGGGGCACAGCAGACAGCAACACTTTCAGGGGGAGGGGAGTGTTAAAGAGGCTGTAAAGTCACTGATCACAAATCCTGGGATCCCCTCTTTTACAGCAAGATATACTGTGCAGTGTCGGTTTTTAAAACATTATGCAGCAAAATACCTTATTTTACAACTTCTTTGTGTGGTCACGTGACCTCCTGGCGCTCTCCTTCACCGATCTGAGGACTTAAGTGGGAGGAGTCCTCTGATGTCAGTTGCAAGGTAGTGGAGGAGCGCTGCTGGAGGTCACATGAGCGCACTGCGGCGCTCTGAAATAAGGTATTGCTGCATAATTTTTAAAAACAGACACTGCATTGTATATCTTGCTGTAACAGAGGGGATTCCAGGATTAGTGATTAGTGAATTTACAGCCACAGAGGAATAGCGGTAGGAGGGGAGGAGCGGGGAGGAGATGGCTTATGCCTACAGACTATGACAGGAAGGGAGGGAGGGAGAGAGACTGTGGGATGACGGCGGCACGTAAACTGACCACAGTATCATGGATCAGCAGCCATGATTACCAAGGTCAGCACACTAAGGGGGACAAAGGAACAGAAAGTAAGAGAAAGGTGCTACTACCCCAAATCAACTGAATGTTCTCCTGAGCTGTTGGGTGCAGGAAAAGCAGTCACTCAGCTGCCAACACGATAATCAGTAGGAGATGCAACTTCATACATGCTCTTCAATCTCATTAATGCTTCATAAAAAGAGGTAGGTACAGCATATATTAACGCATTTCAGCCATGATGGCCTTGCTCAACAACACAGGGCACAGAAACAGGCAGGATCAACCAGGTATTTTACAGCATAGAAAGGGACAAATTACACAGCGCAAGCACTATGCTGTTTATCGTACAGGGAACAGATTTTTTTTTTTTAAGGGTTACAACTTATTTAAATTTATTAGCAAATTTAAATACACTAACAAATTGAAGCCAAACTCCAGCTCACACTTTATAAGCTGTTACAGCAAACTTATTTTTTACCCTTGTGGGATAAAGGTTTTACATGAATAAATAAAAACTGATCATTGTAAGCACCCCTTTGTCCCATCCATGTAAACTGATACATTCAAATCTGTACAAAAAAAGGTGCAGGATCCTTTTTTTTCCCCAGCACTTAAATCAGATCGCATGGGTGTTAACGCCTATGCAATCCGATTCTGTTAACCGCACTGCATTTTACGAACCATTTTGGGATGTCATTAACTTAACAATTGCACCCCCTGTGGTTTGCATGAATGCTGTGCAATTTCAATGCGGTGCAGGAAACGCACAGGACTCGCTGCATTTCCCGCACCGCATATATGTGAACCGAGCCTTAAGAATTGGTAAGCTGCAATATTTATTACATGTACTTGTGTAGCACTGTCAATTTCAGCAGCACTTTACATATATACATTGTACATTCACAGCAGTCCCTGCCATTAAGGAGCTTACAATCTAAGGTCCCTAACTCACATTCATACATATACATACTAGGGACAATTTTGACAGGAGCCAATTCCCCTACCAGCATGTCTTTGGAGTATGATACAATACATGTTTGCTTTTGAGTTTAATACTGCTTTATATGTACATATTGTTCCAGCTGAATTCAAGGTGTACATTATGTTGCATAGTTACATTGGTCCAGCTTGGATGAATATAAGGGTGCACATTTTATACCAGTGGGATCCCTGTGGAAGTAGAGAATCACCGTAGGAGTCTTTGCTTCAATAATGATCACCAGTGCTTTTCGTGTCCTTTTCTGAGTGGCTGCCCTGCTGTATAATGAGGAAAAGGAGTCGTTCGCTTGTCATGGGCACCATTCACAGAACACCTTGTATTCTTCTGAATGAATGCAAGGCATAGTCTGAATGGATGAGCAGGAGAGGCAGGGCAGTGGCACCATGCTTTCCACCTCTTCCAGTCAGTGAATACTTTGCATTTGTTGAAAAAAATAAATGCAAGGTGTTCTTTGAATGGCAGCTATGATGAGCAAGCGAGCAACCTTTTGTTGTCCCTAGACAGCAAGGCAACTGCTCAGTATGGGACCTGGAAGATGGCAGCAATCACTGTAGTAATGGTGACTGCAGTCCTACAGGTATGGCCTATGTATACTTAAATTGCTCCAGGCTGCAATAAAACCAATGCCTGGAATTTAACTTTACATTTCCCTATTAATGTACATATTTCAACTTACCCCGTCATTGGATGTGTTGGCTGTATTAGTTTTCCTTTTTCTTTGATTTTTTTCCCCCTTTATTTTCACTTTGTGATCTTGCTAGCAGTGGTGGCTGGTGGTATATTTTTTTTGGGGGGGGGCAAACAATGCACCAACAGCCACCCCCCCCCGGTCAGTAACCTTCCCCGCACTTACCACCCTATCTAGGTCGCAGGCATCGCTTTCTCTGGGCAGGGGGTGGTGGCTTCCCTTGCGTCTGCTCCAGCTCAGCATCACGGCATCTTTCACCATGCGTCTCCTCCCTCCTCCTCTTATGCAGCCAATAGAATTGCTTCCTCTCGGCCAATTGGGTGACAGGTCTCAGGACCAGCTTCCTGATTGGCCAGGAGGAGAATCAGGAAGACAATAGTGAATATTAATTCGCTATTATCACACAACTGGGTAGGCTCAGGGCATAGTGCTCTGCACCCAGCGCATGGATTGGGGGGGCGGCTCCCCTGCGCCCCTTATGGACGGGCCGCCACTGCTTGCTAGTAATATACTTCCAGTCCTAAGGTACTAACACTCACTGTACTCTATTTATGGAGGGGCAGGACAGTTACCCTAGGCTGCTCTCCTCATTTGGACTACAAACATATCCCCATTTCTTCATCTCCATTACATAAGGGGGACTTGTTTTTTAATTCAAAGACAATAACTGTGAAGGTTGATAATATTGTTTAAGATTTTAGTTCAGCGCACAGGAGGTTGCAAGGGTGCAACTTTTCTGGCAGGATCAACAGAATTTCTGATAGTTGCAGAATATGTTCTTGGCTGAAAAACAAAAATGAAATGTAATGTGGTCATACACTGAGCAATTTTTGTTTTGTGGTTGGCCCCTATACCTGACATCCTTCAATATAAATATCAAAGGAGCTGGGTGAAAAATTGTTGACCGTTAGAGTACAATAGCTAGCGCTCCAAATTCAAAGTATGGATTGAGGAGTCTGTAAGCTAACCATACACGGTTATTTATTATTTTTTTTTCATTCAGCCTGAAAAAAAAAACTGATTCCTCCATCCACACAAAGGTAGTGGATGGTGGTATTCTACCGCTCGGACATTGTAACTAGATAGTGGCACCCTCCATTGTCAGAATACACTGATCAGTGGCTGCAGCTGCTGATCAGTGGAACATTTTCCAACATACCCCTTAGGGTCCTTTCACATGTACGGACCGTTTAGGTCCGCCTTTCAGTTTTTCAGACGGACCTGAACAGACAATCCATTCTCCTCTATGGAGTGACTGATGTCAGCGGTGACATGTCCGCTCCGATCCGCTAAATCCAGACGGATGGAAACCCTGTTTTCCATCCGTCTGGTAGATCGGATCGGATGAACATGGACAGACTGTCCGTTTTCATCCGATTCCCCCATAGAGGAGAGTGGAGATCTGACAGGTCCGTCCCTGCATGGAGTGCAGAGACTGTCCTGTCATCTGCCGGCTCAGCGGGAATCAACGGATGGATCCCCACTGAGCAGCGGAGCCCGTCAAAACGGACTCCACACGTGTGAAAGGAGCTTAAAATAAAAGTTGATTAATCACTCCAGCTCCGGAAGTTTTTACCCCTTCATGACCAGGTCATTTTTTTTTTCATATTTAGCACTGCGCTAACTGGTAATTGCTCGGTCATGCAACGCTATACCCAAATTAAATTTATATAATGTTTACACAAATTGGGCTTTTTTTGGTGGTATTTGATCAACACTGGGTTTTTATTTTTAATTATATAAAGGAAAAAAGAAAGAAAGCTTTGAATAAAAACATTTTTTTTTACTTTCTGCTACAAACATATCTAATAAAAAAATATTTAAAAAAAATCGAATTTCTTTATAAATTTATCCCAAAAATGTATTCTGCTACATGTCTTTGTTAAAAAAAATCCCAATAAGTTTATATTGATTGGTTTGCGTGAAAGTTATAGCATACAAACTATGGTATAGATACAGTTTTTTTCTTTTACAGTGATCAGCAGTGGCGGTAATCAGCAACTCATAATGGGACTGCAATAATGCGGCGGACAATCTGACACTAACTGACAGGAGGGGGGGACTGACTAACTGCCACTAACATCATCAGTGATAATACTATACACTGTCATTGTACTAATGACACTCATTGGGAAGGGGTTAGCATCTAGGGCGATCAACGGGTTAAATATGTGCCTAACGTAATCTGTGTAAAGTGTGCTTCTTTTTCTAAGAGATCTCCAAGTTTCTCATCCCTGCAAAGGGATCAGAAACAGAGAGGTTGTTCTCTTTACTGATTGATTTTCATCACAGAGCTCTGGGCTGTGGTTGTACACAGCCAATCAGCAGGTTCCGGCTGTGAATCATTGGCCGAGACTTGCTGACAGGCTCCCGCTGTGTCCAATCACGGCAGGGGGGCGCGCATGCACGTGCCCTAAATTCAGAAGCGTGCTGGTACATCGCTTTCCGGCTGCCCGCCTGCAGTACATTGCGCGTGGGCAGTCCGCAAATGGTTAAACATTTGACTTTGGTTGAGCGGGAGGGGGAGCCAACACACGGATTGAACCGGACAAATTTTCAATCAGTGTATGGCCAGCTTAATGCAGCCACCACATCTAAGGACCAGTAGGCTGCAGTAAACAATTTGGTTTAGACATCTTTTAAGACATTTATATTAATTAAATAGTGCAAGGAGCATAGCAAAGCGCAGTAACCCGTAGCAACCAACAACTTTGCTTTAATGAGGACAAGATGCATTCGGTTTGGGCTATGTACGCTTGCTATTAAATTGTTTCCTTAATTGATACAAGCATATTATTTGCTTTGTTAGTAAATAAACTCCAGGATGTGGTTAGTAAATTTCTGTTATGAAAACAACCCAAGCCAATATTATTATAATTTCTTCTGTTCTTCTTCTTCGTAGTTGTTGTTGTGTCCTGCGATCCTTTATCTTTCCACCCATTTCCTCCCCACATTAGGTTTCTCTTTCACCACCTATGTTGCAACCAACGACTTCCCATGATCCCTTTCACTTCACTTGTCTCATTCTCTTCTTTTTTTTTTTTTTTGCTTTCCAAAACACCTTCCCCTCCTCCACACCTTTATTTCCATAATCTCTTTCCTCCTTGCTATTTACGGTTTAAAATACCTCTCTTTGATGTTTTCTTCTTTCTCTCTAAGTGGGTATGGGAGGGGTATGTGCGGTGTATGTATACTTGGAGGCTTTTCTAGACGACCTGTAAAGTTTGAGTTAATGAGCGTTCACAGTTAAAGGCTTGTGTAGTGTTTAAAAATGAGTTTGAATTCATTAATTAACTGCTGACTTATTAATAATTGATAGAACTTAGACTTGCTGACACAGGAATAAACACTTAAAACAGAGACCTGTGGAGACCGATGAAGGGGATTTTCAAAGAATACGAGTATACTGCGTTATATATGGTTCTAGAGAGATGGGAGGAGTCAGAGGGGACGCATATATGGAAAGGTGGAATGTAGGGAACAGTACATGGAGAGATAAAAGGACCAGTACTATGCAGCACTAGGAGGAAATATTCCAGGGAATGGTTATTTGCAGAGATGAGAGCTGTAAGGAGCTGTTTATATGCAGAGGTAGTAGGAGGAAATATATGAAGAAGAAGGCTGTAAATATATGGAGAGATAAGAGGAGATAATGGAAACTGTTATATGCAGAGATAGGAAAAGTTTTAGAGGCCAATATATTAAAGGGAAATGAACAGTTACAACGAGAAATTATATGGCAGGAAAAGAGATGTCAAAGCGCAGTTCAACTTGTTTGTAAGTTCATTATAAAGTGTAGCTGCTGGCTTTTAATAAACAGACACTCACCTGTCTCGTGGTCCAGCGATGCAGCCACCCAAAGCCTCGCTCCTCTCCACGGCGCCATCATTGCAAGTGTGGGTGCCCAGCTGTGACAGCTTGCGGCTTCATAGCTGGGCACGCACTGCGCATGTGTGAGTGGCTCTGCACTCTCTTAGTGGCCAGGCAATCTTCTGGGACCTGTGACATGCCCCAGAAGATTGCAGAGAGGGATGGGGAGAGGAGGATTCGCCTAGGTGGTGAGGCGACCGAAGCAGGAAGTGGGACAGCAAGTACCTGTCAAAAGTAGGTACACCCCCCCAAAAAAAATGCCATGCCAAATGTGGCATGTAAGGGGGCGAGGAGTACTTAAAGTGGAAGTTCCACTTTTTGGTGGAACTCCGCTTTAAGTATCAATTACATGCTGATATAAAATAAATAACAGGAATCAGTTCTATAGAGAGATAGGGGACAGCCGTATATTATAGATAGGTTCTGTAATGTGTAGAGATATGAGAGATCAGAAATATTCAGTCATAGGAGGGCTTACTGTATAACTGATCAACTCTGCTAATATCTACATAGAACAGATCCCTATCTGCAGAGATGGAGCTAGCCCAGGGGTCTCAATCTTGCGACCCCCCCCCCCCCCAGCTGTTGCGGAACTACAAGTCCTATGAGGCATTGCAAGGCTGACAATTACAAGCATGACTCCCACATGTAGAGGCATGATGGGACTTGTAGTTTCCCAACAGCTGGAGGGCCGCCAGTTTGAGACCCCTGAGCTAGAGGCATGAATTGTAAGGATAATAAATATGCAGAGATAGGAGGACTTATAAGGGTCAGTTAAATGCAGAGATCAGATGAGTTATTGAGGTCAGTTATAACTCCTTCTCTCTGTGCATCTTTCTGGTCCTTATAACTCAACTGATCTCTATATAAAACAGAGCCCCATAACTCCCCTTTTCTATTTATAATTGGTGCCTCTAGTCCTTATATCTGCATAATCCCTATAACACCTGTGTCCGCATATTTCTGATATCCATAACTTCTTCTATCTCTACCTATAGCTGATGCCTCTAGCCCAGGGGTCTCCAAACTTTCTAAAGAAAGGGCCAGTTTACTGTCCTTCAGACTTTAGGGGGGCCGGACTTTGCCCAGTGGGAGTAAACCGTGCCCAATCTCTGATATTAGGGGGGAGAAATAGTTGGTGTCAGTGGCAGAAATTATGCCTCATGGACCAAATAAAGGCAAGCAAAGGGCCACAGTTTGGAGACCACTGCCCTAGCCCATGCTTTTTCAACCAGGGTTCCGACTCCAAAGGTTATTAGGGGTTCCTTGAGCAATTTTTGCCATTCGGATAATTTGCCACTGAAACCAATATTCTGTTTAGCTATCTGTGAAAGGGGAATTATTCTTACTGATCACAAATGTAAGGGACATTCTTCTCCTGTAGATACAGTCATTTTTAGCAGGGGTTCCCTGAGACTCAAACATTATTCCAAATTTTCATCCATATTAAAGTGGTTCTAAATGCTCAATTTTTTTTCTTTAACCACTTCAGTCCCAGAAGGATTTCCCACTTTAGGACCAGAGCACTTTTTGCGATTCGGCACAATGTCGCTTTAACTGACAATTGCGCCTGCGTGCGACGGTTTTCCCAAACAAAATCTGCGCCCTTTTTTTCCCACAAATAGAGCTTTCTTTTGGTGGTAATTGATCACCTCTGTGTCATTTCTGATCGCTGCTGTAAACAAAAGAAGAACGACAATTTTGCAAAAAAAAAACAAACAAATTTCTTACTTTTTTGCTAAAATACAAATCCAAAAAAAAATATAAAAAAACATTTTTTTCCATCAGTTTTGGTCGATTTATATTCTTCCTCATATTTTTGGTAAAAAAAAAATTGCAATCGGCGTTTGATTGGTTTGCGCAAAAGTTGCTGCGCTTACGGATGATGAGAATTAATTTCTGGGGTTTTTATTTTTTACTAGTAATGGCGGCGATCTGCGATTTTTAGCGGTACTGCAATATTGCAGCGCACATGTCAGACCATTTTGACACTTTTTTGGGACCATTGACATTTATACAGCGATCAGTGCTATAAAAATGCACTGATTACTGTGTAAATTCCATTGGCAGTGAAGGGGTTAACCTGGAGGGGGCGCTCTAAGGGTTAACTGTGTTCCCTGGGCGTGTTCTAACTGTATGTGGGCTGGCCTGGCTGGGGAAAGGGAAGCCTGTGATCACCGCCCTTCCCCTTCTAACAGAACGCACCTCCTATCTTTCATTGCGGGGGGGCCATTGCGGGTAGTTAGCGGTGATCGAGTCCACCCTACCCACTCCCTGCCCCCCCCCCCGAACACAGCACGCGAGCGTGCCTCCGGCGGCGCGCGCGCTCACAATGAGGGATATCACAACCGCCGTCATGCGACGGTGGCTTGCGATATCGAGCCACTTTGTCGCCGCCGGACGGCGGTCGGCAAGTGCTTAAAATAATAAACATCATACTTCTCAGGTCCCCTACTGGTACTCCTGGTCCCTCCCCCTTGCCAAGTGCCCCCTGAGCAAGCAGCTTGCACTTGTGTGCTCAGCCCCACCTCCCAGTCCCTCCTCATTGGCTGTGATTGACAGCAATGGCTCCTGCTGCTGTGTCTCTGAGGATAGAGTGACCAGGGAAAGCTACTCTCCGCTCTTGTGCATATTGCTGGATTGGGCTTGGGTAAGGATTGGGGGGGGGGGGGCTGCACACAGAAGGCATAATGTATGCGTGAAACGTGTCACCCCTTGGTCCGTTGTCATAGTCCTGTGGCAGTCTTTAAATAAACCTGTTGGGCGGACATTGGTGTGCAGCCATTTTTTCCTTTCTGGTCTATATGCTCACAGTTGCGAGCTGGGGCTACCACCCAGCCCTTACTCTATGGTGGATCATTATACTCACCTGGAGCAGCGATCTGTCTCATTGTTCCTGCTATCTCCGCCCATAGCTGATGCCTGTAGCCCCTATCTTTGCATATATCCAATAAACTCATCCAATGTCATAGAACTGAACCCCATATGCAGATATAAGGGCTAAAGGGCATGAGTTGTAGGTATTGGAAATATGCAGAGCTAGATGTTATAAGGGCAGTTTTATGTAGAGATTGTATGAGTTAAAGGGATCAGTTATGTTATATGCACAGATAGGGGATAGAGGCATGAGCTATAGGTAGAGATAGAGTTGTACAGATCAGTTATATGTGAAAATTGTAGGAATTATACATACAGCAGTTTCTTATAACAACTCCTATCTCTGCATGTAACTGATTCTTATGATACATCATTCTATCGATTCCTCTATATAAATGCTCCCTATAACCTCTCCCACTCCAGCATGTTAGTCAAATGGAGGCATAGAATCATGGGGATCAGTTATATAGAGAGATGGGAGTAGTTATAGAGATCAGCTATGTGGAGAGATACAAGGTGTTTTAGGGATCAGAATTATACAGATCAATTATATAGAGAGATAGGGGGAGTTACAAGATGTATATGAATCAGATATATATGGTAAGATAAGAAAAATAGTATAGAACTGGTGATATATGTAATATGATGTACAGAAAGGTGGTTATTATTATTATTATACAGGATTTATATAGCGCCAACAGTTTACGCAGCGCTTTACAATATAAAATACAATAGGTTGAATTACAGAGATTATTTTTATGGAGAAATAGTAGTGATATTGAACCATAATTTGTAGAATTTTGGAAGAATGATATTATTGTAAATGTTATTGGCTATATATGTGTTTTGGTTGAACCACACAGCTAGTCTGTATTTTCTTACCTGTAGAACCTGAGCAGTAATGATAACCAGAATGTAAAATGCACTTTTATAGATGGGGTTCATTTGATCAGGACGTGAAAGGAAGAGGTTAAATTTGACTTTATGGGCACAGCACCCCAGACTCATTATTTCTGGTAATTAACCTTCCTTTCCAAAGAGATCAAAGTCCTTTTCTTTCTTTAGTGGAACCATCTTTATGACTGCCTGATCTCCTCTCATCAGTGTTCTCATTATGTCTGGGCTAGAAGGTCTGTGACCTAAAGATTGCAATGTGTGAAATGCTTTTGTTGTGTAAGAGACTGACTATGAGTCTTTGTATGACATATATTTAATCTCCATGCTGGTGATCACACCAGCGCAGTATTGAAGAAGGCAATGCTGGTCATTGATCCTAACACACTGCCTGTTTCCACCTGTGTAGTTAAACAGAAGCACACTGAAAAGATAGAATTGTCTGCACTGTTCTTATTGTGTTAGAGGAGTTAATGGTACACTATCAATAACGTTTTATTGCGGTGACCTGTACATAGCCTCACTGTATGCAAATTGAATACATCATCTGATACCCTGAACAGCAGCTGAATTTTGTTAGTTAATAATTCTCCATGTTTTCATTGATTGGGATCTGTACTTGTAAGTTTTTGTTATGGTAAGCTAAGGAATGCTATACGCCCCTATTTAAAGGGACTGTAGAGGCAAAGTACAAAAAGGCTTTGCATTTCAATAGAGTTCCTTGCACATCTCTGAATCATCTCCATGTTTAGATAACACTTGTCACATCCTGCTACTTCTGGTGCGAGTAACAGTGTTACAGACGTATAAGGGAGACATAGGGTTGCACATAGACATTTCCGTACAGGGAATTATGATGTCATGATGTTGATTGATGTAAAGATCAGCCAACTGAATGGGAGTAGGAGGGCAGTGCACTAGTGCCTGGTTACCTGCTGCCTGATCACTCTGCATTCCGGTTTTACTTGACTTCATATACTGTATTAGCAGCGTTTAGCTTTGAAAAATATCATTTTATTTTTTATACCCAATGTGTATACATTCCCAGTGTTATATTGACTTTCATTTTGTTAATGCAGAGGTCTGTATTAGAAAAAGCCACTGTATATATACACTGTTTTGTATGAATTGCCTGTGTCAATTTATTACAGTTAAATAACTATTGCATATGTACAAATCAGCTTATATCCAGTGGGAACAGTATCTTAGTGGAAAAAGAGCTCTGTTTTGTTTAGTACTGCTGGACATATATCAAATTTGACTGAAAATGATACATGTAAAGCAACCATTGGAAGGACAAAACGTGCCCCTTCCATATCCTCCTAAGGTTGGGCTGGATAAAAAATAGAGAGTGACCAATTTGGGTTTTTCTCTGGCCGATGCCGATATTTAGAAATCGGGGCGGCTGATGGCCGATATATGATGCCGATTTTTTTGGACCGATATGTTAGGCCGATATTTTTCTTTTTTTTTTTTTTCCCCTTCATCTCATAAAATCTAACAGTTAAGTAATAAGAAGTGATACAGAAAATTGATTAAATTAAACATTTATTAAACAACACAACAAGCCTCCAATCAGTGCACTTGCGTGTATAATTTAGATTAAAAAAAAAAATGTGTCTTAAATATTAAATACACAAAAACAGGTAATCATAACTTCTAAACAAAAGAAAAATGGGCTAACTTTATTATTTAGTTTTTTTTAAATTCATTAAAGTGTATTTTTTCCAAAAAAATTGTGTTTGAAAGACTGCTGCGCAAACATCGTGTGACAAAATATATTGCAACAACAGCCATTTTATTCTGTAGGGTCTCTGCTAAATATATATATATATATATATATATATATATATATATATATTATTTGGGGGTTTTAAGTGATTTTCTAGCAGAAAATACTGGATTTTTACTTCTAAGCAACAAATGTCAGAAAAGATTTAGTCTTTAAATGGTTAAACTGAGCTCAACTACACACCGGAGTTCATTCTTTTGATATGTAGAAATATTGTATCTCTTTGGATCTCTTATCAGGAATGTTCTCAGACTCTGCAGGTTGCCCTGATTTTGTCTTTCTTGTTCTAATAGGAGTGAATCAAGTCGCTCTGACTTAGAAAAAGGTTCCTGCACTACTTTTGGGGCGACTTGCGTTGACTTCTATTACAGAAGTCCTTTGCAAGTCTCGCTGAATTCACTTTGTGCGGGTCGCGCCGAGTCGCCCCCTCCAAGTCGGATCGAATCTGTGTGAATCGGTCTAATGCATAAATTAATCTGCCTAATTTGCAGCACAATCGGCCGATTCATTAAAAAAATGCCAAAAATTGGCCGATATATCGGTTGACCTCTAATAAAAACAAATGTACCCAATCTAAAATGTATTTTTTGGACATTGCATTTCCTTTATCCCCCTCTGCCAGCATTCACAATAGATTAAAATAGAAGGAAGCAGGAATGTGCATCTGTTCTCTTTATATGATGCTGGCATTTAGTGGTCTCAAGTAGTGCACAGACACCCAGGTCCTTTGTGAGGAGGAGCCCCGGTAGTAAAGTGGCATTTTTAGAGATTTCTTCAATCAGATATTGGTAAACTATGTCAGAACTTTTTTGATGATGCCCTTTTATAAACAAAACAATATTCAGGTTGTAGAAATGTGACAGTTCTGTGTTTTCATTAGTCTACCTATTCTAGTGTATGTAAACCCCAACAATCAACTTTGATTATTTGCTGCATTTTGGTCTGTTAAATATAGCCGTAAATGTGTTTTCACAAGAGCAAAATTGGGGGGGCACACCACATGGATCAGCCATATCCACCGGTAGGCTAACAGAGGCTTCAGCTACATTCCCCACATCTTGGCCACGCTCCTATGACGCGCTTTGCCCTGATTTGCTTAGTCGCAGAGGTAGATCTATGATGAACAGAATAAGGGAAATTAATACACATATAAAATAACTCAGATATTAACATCTGAGTTATTTTATATGTGTATTTATTTCCCTTATTCTGTTCATCATAGAAAGCAACCAAAATATTACCACTTTTCTCCCCCGAAGAAGAAGAACAACGCATTACTTTGAAACGCGTTGGTAAGCACTGAGTATGGTGTAATAAGTGGTTTGGTTCTAATATGTACTGTTGACACTATTATTATTATATCTTGTATCCATGGGATTTTTTGTACCTCCCTATTTTATACTCATGTAAAATAAAATATTAGATTTTTTATAACTGAGTTACCTTATGGAATTCATGCCCTAAAAAGTCCCAAATTGAGGGTTTTCTGCTTCAGTATGAAAATGTGTTTTGTTATATCTGTTTGAGGAGTGTAAAAAATACTTGCTGTGTCAACCAGTAATTTTGTAACTTGGAATTTAGGAGTATATGCATAAAAAGTTTGCTATACTAATGTAACAAAGATTTACAAAACTCCAACCAAACTTGCTGTATTCTGTATAATATTTTTTTTCCATTTGTATGTTATATTTTGACTTTATAGGGAACCTATCACAGTTGCATGGCATAGTGAACTGATTAATGGATCTATTACCTGGCTAACATTGCTAGTGCTGACTCCAGCAACTGGCCAACATACAGTAGCTGGTGCTAATTCCAGCAACTGGCCAACATACAGTAGCTGGTGCTAATTCCAGCAACTGGCCAACATACAGTATCTGGTGCTAATTCCAGCAACTGGCCAAATTACAGTAGCTGGTGCTAATTCCAGCAACTGGCCAACATACAGTAGCTGGTGCTAATTCCAGCAACTGGCCAACATACAGTAGCTGGTGCTAATTCCAGCAACTGGCCAAATTACAGTAGCTGGTGCTAATTCCAGCAACTGGCCAACATACAGTAGCTGGTGCTAATTACAGTAGCTGGTGCTAATTCCAGCAACTGGCCAACATACAGTAGTTGGTGCTAATTCCAGCAACTGGCCAACATACAGTAGCTGGTGCTAATTCCAGCAACTGGCCAACATACAGTAGTTGGTGCTAATTCCAGCAACTGGCCAACATACAGTAGCTGGTGCTAATTCCAGCAACTGGCCAACATACAGTAGTTGGTGCTAATTCCAGCAACTGGCCAACATACAGTAGTTGGTGCTAATTCCAGCAACTGGCCAACATACAGTAGCTAGTTAGTGCTAATTCCAGCAACTGGCCAACATACAGTAGCTAGTTAGTGCTAATTCCAGCAACTGGCCAACATACAGTAGCCAGTTAGTGCTAATTCCACAACTGGCTAACATACAGTAGCTGGTGCTAATTCCAGCAACTGGCCAACATACAGTAGCTAGTACTAATTCCTGTGAAACTTTAAAGAGACTCTGCCACTTTCTCCATTCAGGGCAAAATGATGAAGAGCCTTGAAAGCTCATTCACTGCCTAGCTTACAGTCACGGACAAAAGTATTGGTACCCCCACACTTTTTCCCAAAGAATCCCTAATTGCCATTATCAGTTGAAACTGCTTAAATAAATGTAATCCACCATACTCTATTCCATCGTCCACAGAGAAGACACTTTACATTTGCTTTATGATTTAACATTTTTCAAATATTGAAACAAATAAAACTACATGGAAATAATTATTAGTACTCCCAACCCAATATTTCATAGCACACACTTTTGAGTTGCAATCAAGCAGTTTCTGTAACTTCGAATAAGACTTCTGCTCTTCTCAACTGGCAATTTGTTGCATTCTTCCAAATTAAACTGCTCCCGTTGTCTTAGGTTTGATGGGTTCCCCTCCTATAACTGAATTTCAGCTTTTTCTATAAATGTTTTATTGAATTAGAACCTATAGCAGACCACTTCAGAACAGTCCAGTGTTTGCCTTTTAACCATTCTTGAAAATGTGGTTTCGGTATTATCCTGCTGGAAGACCCATCATAACCTGCGTCCCCTCACCGACACAACACAATAAAACTGCCTCCTGGGAGTAACATGTCAATCCCAGGAGAGAGCGGGGCGTAATTCCTGGCGTAATTCAACCCTAGGTAAAAATATGGAAGTTCTGTGGTTCAACACAAAAAGAAGGCTAAAATGTTTTCCAAAATAAGATTTAAACATATTCTAATTCTGTAAGTACAAGTCCTTTGTAGGGTGAAGATCCACTTGAAACACTAATTCTTGTTGTACAGTTTTGTTTTTGTTCTTAGTAACATTAAGAATATAAAATGGAGCCTTAGGCCTCACTCACACTGCTGCTTCTGTGTTTAGCTTTTCTAAAGGCATTAGAAGTTATCTGAGATGTAGAAACAACTTTTAGGCTTCGTGCAGATGGCTGGACAGCGTGCAGAGCCTGCATAATCACTTGCCCATGACTCGCTGATGCTGTGGACAGCCGCCCATTGAGATGAATTAGAAGGTTTGGCTGTATGCAATTATGTGCCAGGGGTTGTGTAAAGCACCCACTCATGCACAGATGTGTTCAGAGCATATGTCAGTGTGGGTGCTTTACAGTTTACACAACCACCTGTGCATAACTTTTTTACGGCCACATCTTTACAATGGACAGCAGTATATGGTGGCAGCAAATCCCAAGAGAATGAATACACAGGCTCTGCACACTGGCCCCTGTAATTACATGTACATGAAGCCTTATGCTCTCTAGATCATTGTTTCTTGTGTAATCAGACACAATCATCAAACATGGCTAAACACAGCTAAAAAAACTGCACCTAAACACAGGTTAACATACAATGTGGCACAATTCAATTTGGTTATATCTTCTGAATTCATATAAACCCTGGCTTGACAGTACCAGTGTGAATGAGGCCTCGGAAGTTAGGGTCCATTCTCAACATAATTCTTGCATTTTAATGCAGACAGTGGGCTATGCCCTGTTAATGCGCCCCAAAAATAAGTCTTCTATTATTGTAAATGAAAAACAGTACATTCAGCTGTGCTACAATTAACAAAGAATGGAAATGACATATACAGTGCTTTTCTGTGTGTTACTGTAACATATCTATAATAGATATTATGATGTGCATTATAAGATGTGTTGTGGCGTAAATACGTCCTTAAATTTGTGCGTATAAAATTGACAATTACAGTAGTATTTTCTCACATATTTGGCCCTATGCATACTTTATTTTTAATAGTGGTCCGTATATGCTTGAGTTACTAATTTAAATGACTTTGGTCACCATTGGATCCAGGCTGCGCATCTAAACCGTTTAAAGCCATCTTTTCTGAGGGGCGCATAACACTTTAATTGTCATGAGATTACTGTAGGGAGATTACAGGGAATTCCACTCGTCCTCTGCACACAGCACACTATTGTGGAAACCCTGTTAATAGCAAGCCTTTGCATCCTATAACTTGTTTAAACAGGCTTGGAGAGGCAGACAAAAGAAGGTTACAGTTTGCAAAGAAGGAAGCAGAAGTGCAGGGTGTAGTGGAAAATGAGACCACCAAGGCATAGTGTTAATAGAGGAACAATATGTCTGGAGTGAGGACAGCTGGGTAGAGCTCCAGGAAAAACAAGCTAGTTAAAGTAAATGATAGCATACAGTGGGATTGAATCCTGTTATGGATAGGATATACAGTATATGGCTCTGATTCCAATGCCTGACTTTCTGATGAACAGAAAAGCTGCCCATACATATAATATTAGAACACATGTTGGTACAGAAGAACATTCGTATAAAAAATTTTCAGTTCCTCAGATGACTTGACAAATGTCATTTAAAAGCACTTCAAAATTTTGTATGCTTTTAATATTCAATTTTGGAACAAATGGACTTTCCCAAACAAAAACAATATTCTCTGTTAGAAATCTCTTCAGTTGAGAAAACATTTTCATCCTGCTTCTTCAAATTGCTCAACCTGCTTCTTAAAAACAAACCCTTTCAGGTAAACAAGGTTTT
>BLSH010123018.1:402774-414654 GCA_018402905.1 Glandirana rugosa | reverse complement strand
CTATAGCATTAAAGTCCGTTAATAGGTGCGTTTGGTAAGCATTTAATGAGTATTAAAAACGTTCCCCCAAACGCCCTATGCGTGTTTGCAGCACGATTGACAAGCAATTTATGGTGTGTTAAAACTGTACCACAAATGCCTAGGTAGTAGCTCGCCGCAACCATGCACATTACCATAGACTTGAATGGAAGGAGTAGAAATGCTTCAACTCCTTTCAAACTTAACATGAAGCATCAATTTTGAATTGAAGCAACTCTAGTGCTTCATGTTTTGATAATGTGAACAGCACTATGCGCTGTTCATATTATCAAATGCATAGGTGTTGAGGAGTGATAAAAACGCCCCTCAGACGTCTGCTTACAATTTCAGCATGAACTTAGCCTTAAGGTTTTTAGTGCAGTAGAGGAAAATGAAAGAGCAATACAAGTCAGAGTCTAAGGCAGTGGTTCTCAACTCCGGTCCACCCACCAACAGGCCAGATTTTGAGTATTACCTTGGGGAGATGCAGACTAGAATACTGCAATCACTGAGCAGCAAATTATATCACCTGTGATGTATTTCAGTTATCCTGCAAACCTGGCCTGTTAGTGGGTCCTGAGGACAGGAGTTGAGAACCACTGGTCTAAGGCCTCTTGTACGCTGGGCATTTTTAAACCGGAACCAAACCCGTTTGGGCAGAAAAAACACAAAAATGCACATTATCGCTCGCACTATTCTAACCATTGGAATGCATTAAAGTGAAGCACGTGAATGCGCATAAACACTTGTGAAAAACTCGGCTTTTACCTGTTTTTTTAAGCTACTTTGAGTAGAAAAGGCATCCCAAGGAGCATGAAGCCTGAATGTGGTTGGTTTTGTGTGTTCTACCTGGACCATTTTAATTCTTGACCAACGAGATACTTTAAAAAAGTCTGCAGCAGTAACAAACATTTTGGAATTTTTGTAAATAAGAAACTAAGGGTTAAAGTGAAACCTAGAATCATGCGTTATAGGTGCAGTAGAGCAGAGACCAGCAGTTTAATTAGAGAAAGCTTGAAAAATGTAGCAGAAAGAGAAGAGCAGTAGATAAACTGTGCAAGATTCTCTGCTTTCTCTGCCTTCGTTAATTGATTGGTTAAGCAGTACTAGAACACCGCAGGTTATATGGCTCCTAAAGTGACTGTCAACCAATGACTTCTCCTTCTACATCAGAGAACGCATATGAAAAAGAGCGTACTGTTTTTGTCAGAGGAAATAGAAAGGAAGAGGTTAATGTTCTTCTCTATCAGCGATCCCGCTGACTCTACAGCTAGATGGACTAGACGCTTCGGGAAACAATAGGGACTCGGCTAATCCCACAGACAGCATCCTAGTAAAATCCCCCCTATTGTGAGATCTGGGACACTGTCTGTTCTGTAAGTTGAGGGGGAAGGGGAAGATAGTTAAGTTGCTTAATTAGAAATATGCAAAAAAAAAAAAAACAAACCCCTATTTGTATGGTACAGACAGATAAGTGTTTATAAATCAGTAAGATCAGCACACTGGAGAGAATGTCTTCTTCTAACTACTTGGCATCCTTGCTTTTATTTTCTTACTGGGGGGAGGATAATAACAGTTGAAATCGTTGCTGAGTTGTTTTTATAGTGCTATCACACTGATGCGTACACTGAATGGCACCCCCACGGACTTGTACAGTAAATGCTAACAAACCTACAGTATCGGGAACCACCGTGCACATAGGGGGTCATTTATCCAGTCTGATGCAAAGCAAGGCAGTAACGTGAGCAGTGCGACAGATGTGAAGCAGGGTTATGGGCAACCTTATTCATAAATTCCTCCCTCTGCTATTTTAAAGTAGCACTGTGACAGAATAAAACCTGCCCCTGACCACTAATAAATTGTGCGTCTGTTTTGAATGAAAATCTGTCTCATCGCCAGTGATAAATATTTCACAGACCTATGCAAATATATCTCAGTTTGCTCCTCAGGGTTGCAGGGGTTGCAAATACGCTTTAAAACTGTCGTAGACTTGGCTAAATGACACGCAGGGTTCCCTGATAACAGCTGAATGTAAAAAAAAAGAATTGGCAGCAATAAAAAAAATTGGGGGAAAAAAACGGCGTAAAGTTCCCCTCCAATGCATGCCAGATCCTTCAGGTCTGGTATGGATTTTGAGGGGAATCCCAGACCAAAATGTAAAAAGAGAATGCAGTGGGGTCCTTCCCAAAATCCATACCAGACCCTTATCCGAGCATGCAGCCTGGCAGGTCAGGAAAGGGAGGGAACGAGGTAGGTGGGCTTTGTCATGTTGATGGAGACAAGGCCCTCTTCCCCGCAACATTGGCCGGTGGTTGTGGGGGTCTGTGGGCAGGGGGCTTATCGGAATCTGGAAGCCCCATTTAACAAGGGGGCCCCCAGACCCTGGCTCCCCCTATGTGAAGAGATAGGGGTAAATGGTACTGCATCGAGCGCAACCGCATAGATTTTTCTATGTATGACGACTCTATGGGGTTGATTTACTAAAACTGGAGATGGCAAAATCTGGTGCTTCTGTGCACAGTAGCCAATCAGCTTCTAACTTCAGCTTGTTCAATTAAGCTTTGACAAAAAAAAAAAATGGAAGCTGATTGGTTTCTATACAGAGCTGCACTAGATTTTGGAGATATTGGAGTACTCCTCTTCAACTGATTGTATCACTGACTCCCTACTCTATACAGTGTTAGACATGTATTTCTTTTTCATGCTGTTTTTCTCTTTCTGGTCTTAAAGCAGATTTCCGGCCAAAATATTACTTTTAAGATAAAAATACCCCTAGAATACTCATGCCTCGTGCAATGTAACAAAGGTATGCTGTAAACTATGCCCAGTTTTCTATTTGTGCAGCATCATTTTCTTACTTTGTGAAGTTCCTGCACAGCGCGGTCATCTCCAGTGTGGGCATCTGAAACCACAGTGTCCTTCTTCCTTGATTCCATGCATTCTGGCTACCCAGCATGCACCTGCCGATCTTGTGCATGTGCAGTACGGTGCAATCTTGGTCAGTTGGCATGCCTAGATTTTCCATAAGTGCCAAAGCAAAATGGGAGAAGTGTCATGCCAAGCTTACCAAGATTTTCCATAGACGCCAATGCAAAACGGGAGCAGTGTCACGCCAAGCTGACCAAGATCTCCCAGGAGCCAATACAAAACCAGAAATGACGTACGGCGCCGCGGCCCATAAAAGAGGAAGTGAAATTAGATATAGACATAAATCGGGTAAGTGAACAGAAAAAAATAAATAAATTGCCAATTAATTTTAACCACATGAATACCAGGCACTTACCCCCCTTCCCGCCCAGACCAATTTTCAGCTTTTAGCACTTTCGCACTTTGAATGACAATTGCGCAGTCATGCAACATTGCATCCAAACAAAATTTTCATCATTTTTTCCCCCATAAATAGAGCTTTCTTTTGGTGGTATTTGGTCACCTCTGGGGTTATTATTTTTTGTGCTACAAATAAAAAAAGCTGAAAATGTTGAAAAAAAAAGTTTTCTCTGTTTCTGTTACAAGACTTTGTAAATAAGTACGTTTTCTCCTTCACTGATGGGCACTGATGAGGAGGTACTGATTGGCACTGATGAGGTGGCACCGATGAGGTGGCACTGATTGGCACTGATGATGAGGCACTTATAGGCGACACTGATAAACAGCTCTGACAGGCACTGAGAGGTGGCAGTGATATGCAGCAGTGATGGGCACTGATAAGCGGCACTGATGGGCACTCAAAGGCTGCAGTGATGGGCACTCATAGGTGGCACTGATGGGCACTGATAGGTGGCACTGGTGGGCACTGATAGGTGGCACTGGTGGGCACTGATGGGCAGCACTGATAGATGGCACTGTTAGGCAGCACTGCTAGGGAGGCACTGGCGGACATCACAGATGGGCATTGAGTGCCATCCCTATTGGCAGTTGCTTGCCATACCTGGTGATTCTGGGTGGGCTTCCCTGGTGGTCCTGGGTAGGCACCCCTGGTGGTCCTGGGTGGGCTTCCCTGGTGGTCCCTGGTTGGGCTCCCTGGCGGTCCTGGGTGGGCTCCTTGGTGGTCCTGGGTGGCGATCCGGGGGGGGGGGGGGGGCTGCACTGATAAACAATCTGCGCAGACCCCCCTGTCAGGAAAGCTGCTGATTGGCTCTCATCTACGCGCGTCTGCAGACGCGGGTAGAGGAAAAGCCGATATACGATATCCTATTTACACTATGATCAGCTGTGATTTGTCACAGCTGATCATGTGGTAAAGAGCTTCTGACAGAAGCTCTTTACCAAGATTGGAGATGCACACCACCGATCGCCGTGCGGCGCGCCCCTGCAGGCCCGCGCCGGCTTGTTATCCTGTTGGACGCCATATGACGCCCAGTCAGGATAACTGAACCACTTCTGGCCTTCATTCTGCATACGGCGGTAGGGAAGTGGTTAAGGATGCACATTAGTGCTGCATGGTGAGGAGTGAAAAATGTGGGTGGAACTCCGCTTTAAATGTTGCTATCAAATCCCTTCATCTGATGTTCCACACTAAACACAGTGGAGGTAGTGCACTCGAGTGTGTCTCTTTTTTCCTCGCAAGGAAATATACATCTTTTATTGAGCTTACGCTCATGCAGGGCACACGGGCGCCGCCCCACCTAATCCATGCGCCCGGCCCCCTAATCTACATATAGGGCGCCGGACGCATGGAATTGAACGGGATTCTTTTTTTTTTGAAGCACATGATTAGAGCCAGAGGCTCTAATTGGTATCAAAAAAGGGTGGGCTCGGGGCACAGAGCCAAAAAAAATATGAAGCACTGGCTGCTACTGCCCATACGTCTTGTATGGTCTGCAGAGAGGACTTCATGTTACCTTACTACAGAGTTTCCTTCAGTAGCATAGTGTAACTCAGGAGGTACATAAATGGCCTATACATATAGCAAGGGAACCTCCAGGGCTCCAGTGCAAGAAACCATAAAGGCCCCCCTGACCCCCGGCTGGGGCCCCTCCCTGTGGTAACCTTGGTGTCCTTGGTAGTCCCATTAACCACTTCCTTACTGGGCACTTTAACCCCCCCCTCCTGCCCAGACCAATTTTTGGATTTCAGCGCTGTCGCATTTTGAATGACAATTGCGCAGTCGTGCGACGTTGTACCCAAATAAAATTTGCGTCCTTTTTTACCCACAAATAGAGCTTTCTTTTGGTGGTATTTGATCACCTCTGTGTCATTTCTGATCGCCGCTATAAACAAAAAATGAGCAACAATTTTGCAAAAAATATTTTTTACTTTTTGCTAAAGTACAAATCCATTAAAAAAATTATTCATCAGTTTAGGCCAATATATATTCTTCTACATATTTTTGGTAAAAAAAAATCGCAATCGGCGTATATTGATTGGTTTGCGCAAAAGTTATCACGTCTACAAACTATGGGAATTGATTTATGGCGTATTTATTATTTTTTACTAGTAATGGCGGCGATCTGCGATTTTTATCGGGACTGCGATATTGCAGCAGAAATGTCGGACATTTTTTACACATTTTTGGGACCAATGACATTTATACAGCGATCAGAAATTTAAATATCCACTGATTACTGTTTAAATGTCATTGGCAGTGAAGGGGTTAACCTGCAGGGCGCAGTGAAGGGGTTAACAATGTTCCCTGGGTGTGTTCTAACTGTGGGGGGGCAGGGCTGGCCGGGACATAACAGATCTAACTGATCCCAGTGACAGGGATCAGTAGATCTGGTATGTCCCCTGTCACAGAACGGAGAACCGCCGTGCCGCCGCTGCCGCCAAGGGGCGCGCCGGGAGTGTGCACAGGGGATGACGTCCATGGACGTCGTCCCGGCATTTCAGATCCGCGCTGGAGATGTACTTCGGCAATAGCGCTGATCTGTAGGGGTTAATGGTGTCAGTCAATTTATATTATTTGTATTAATTTTTACCATTTTTTTCTATTTATTAATTTATTTTTTTACAATATTTTTAAAATGTATTTTTTTACAATTTCTTAGGAGCCCTGTTGGGGGTCTTTGGTGAGATATCAGGGGTCTAAACAGACCTTTCACCTTTGAGACAGAGAAAGGAGATTACTGACACCTCAATCTCTTCAGCCTCAGCTGCACAGAATGAATGGACAGGAATAGCAGTGTACAGAGCTTCCTGTTCATTCACAAATCAAAGCATCAAAAAAACACAGTTTACTGTGTTCGGTTATGAATGGGCAGAGTCAGTGGTTGGTATGGACCACTGACTCTATTCATTCAGACAAGGAAGGGGCCAGTAAATGACACATTTACTGGCCCCTTCCCTGTTCTCTATCCTGACATATTCCCCGCAGCACCTGACAGGGGAGGGGAGGAGGGAAACCGGCAGATATATTATAGGGATGAGGGGGGGCCCTGGGAGAGCATAGGGGGGCCAGGAAAGAGGGGGGCAGGAAAGCACATGGGGGGGGGGGGTGGGCAGCAGCAGAAAGAAGCTGGATAGGAAAAGCAGTGGGGGCGGCTGTTGGAGGAAAATGGAGAGATTGGTTTCTATATATGCAGCAGCCCCTGCCACTACTTCTATCCAGGAGTACGGGGGGGGGGGGGCACACGGGCTCCCTGGAGCATGGGGCTAGGTTGCAGTTGCAACCCCTGCGGCCCCTGTAGGTACACCCATGGTACTAGTCGAATATGGTCAAAGCTGCACAATTTGCTTTTATCTACAGCTGTCCCTTTCCTGAATAGGCAATGTTTTGATGAAGGTATGCTGTAGTTGTTAGTAAATTATTCTGTTAATCCTTTGGCTGTTTACTGGTCAATCTCTTTATTTGGACATGCCTTGTTTATCTAGTTGTTTTTCCTTTCTTTCCCTGGAGATACCTTGTTCATACAGGTGTCCCACCTTTCTTCCCTGTAGATAAGGGTAAATCTGGCCATACATGTGAAGATTTCTCTTATTTATCCCAACAGACTGAAGGGTAGAAATCCAAACACCCCCCATTAATGCTAAGGAGCGTAGATGGATAAATCTCCCACTGACTATTGTAATCTGACAGCCGGCACCAATACCCACACAGTGACTGCAGTTGTGCCAATTCTTTTTTTATGGTGGACTCCTGTGAATTCTTCCAAGTTTATCAAGCTGAGTGGTGTCGGCAGGGCCACCCACAGCTCCAATTTTGGCTTATTTACAGATGGCCAGCCTATGGTACCCCAGGTTTCGGGCTGCTTCCTTTTTTGTTGACCTCCTTGCTGTTGGCTGTTGCTGCCTCCTTTTTGTCTTATGGTTCATGTTTGTTGTTTTCCACGTTCTCAGTTGCGAGTCGCGACCCATCATGTAGCAATTCACTGTGTACTTATCCTGTTCACTGGGGGGGGGACTTCAATCATTAGATTCCGCGATGCATCATGATGCATCATGATTAGAATACAAGGAAGGGTAGGAACTGAAAGCTGGAAAAATCCATGAATAAGAAAGGAAGGATGTGGGGGTGGAGATGGAGATGGAGGAATCTATGGTCAGGAATAGAAGGATGGGGGAGTATGGGGATGGAGGAATCCGTGGATAGGAACAGAAGAATGAAAGAGTCTGGGGATGGAAACGGAGGAATCCATGGATAGGAGCAAAAGGATGGGAGAGTCTGGGGATGGAGATGGAGGAATCCATGGACATGAACAGAAGGATGAGGGAGTATGGGGATGGAAATGGAGGAATCCATGGACAGAAATAGAAGGATCGGGGAGTATGGGGATGGAGATGGAGGAATCCATGGATAGGAACAGAAGGATGGGGGAGTCTGGGGAATGATGGGTGTAGATGGGTGTGGGTGGTAGGAATGGATGTCAGTGGGTGGGTGTAGAAGGGTGTGGGTGTCAGTTGCTGGGTGTAGTGGGGTGTGGGTGGTGATGGGTGTAGAAGGGTGTGGGTGGTGGTGTGGGTGATGATGGGTGTCAGTGGGTGATGCTGGGTGTAGAGGGGTTTGGGTGGTAGTGACGGGTGTGGGTGATGCTGGATAGCGATGGGTGTGGGTGGTGATGGGTGTAGAGGGGTGTCAGTGGCTGGGTGTAGAGGGGTGTGGGTGGTAGTGAGGGGTGTAGGTGATGCTGGGTAGTGATGGGTGTTGGTGATGATGGGTGTGGGTGAACCTGGGTGTAGATAGGTGTCAGTGGGTGGGTGTAGAGGGGTGTGGGTGGTAGTGAGGGCTGTGGGTGATGATGGGTGTCAGTGGGTGATGCTGGGTAGTGATGGGTGTGGGTGATGATGGGTGTAGGGGGGTGTGGGTGATGCTTGTTTGTGGTGATGGGTGTGGGTGGTGGTGATGGCCAGGTGTTAAAATAACTGTCTTACTGAATCTTCTGTTACTGTGCCCCATTGTAGTGTACATGCTTCTTAATATGTAGCAACTTGCTGTACAAGTGCCCCACTGTAGTGTACATGCTTCTTAATTTGTAGCAACATACCTCATTTCTCACTGTGCCTCTCTCGGCACTCGTGACCGCCTGGCCCGCCTCTCTCCTCTGGTCTCTGGCTGACGTTAGGGGTGGATTCCACTGCAGAGGTCAGCCAGAGAGGAGAGAGGCGGGCGGGCGGTCACATTAGTGCCGAGAGAGGCACCATGGGAAATGCAGTATGTTGCTACATATTAAGAAGCATGTACACTACAGTGGGGCACTTGCACAGTAAAGGCTCGGTTCACACATAGGCGACTTGTCAGGTGACTTGAGTCGCCTGACAAGTCACCTCTATGTACTGCAATGGAACTGTTCTAATAGGAGCGACTCAAGTCGCTCCGACTTAGAAAAAGGTTCCTGTACTTAATTTTGGGGGCGGCTTCAGCCGACATGCATTGACTTCTATTACAGAATTAGTTTGCAAGTCGTGCTGTGCCGGGGTCACGCTGATTCGTCCACAAGGCGGATCGCCTATGTGGGGCAAGTCGGATGGGGCATCGATGCAGCGATTAATTTCAGCACCCCTACTGTTCACCTGGTTGATCCTCAGTGTCTTTATTTTTTTTTCCTTGTACTTGACAATTTACATTATTGTCTTCATCCCCTTTTTTCAGCTAGCCATCATCAGCATTGCTGGCTTCAGCTCTTTTGTACTAGATTCCATTAGATCTTTGAATGGCTGTTGCCCGCCCCTCAATTTGAATGCTGTCGGGTGTCCAAAATGTCAAACAATTACTATCTCTCAATGGACAATAAAGAAAATAAGATTTTTTTACAACTGTAAAATCATTTTCTTTGAGTTTGTTGAATAACACCGCTTCCGTCCTCTATGTCATGGCTTACAGTAAATGTACTGCTTGTTCACAAAACCGACGCATGAGGCAAGTGTTTATTCTTTAAGAAAACTAGGAAACACTAGCCAAATAAAATAATAAACATGTACAATTAGTACATGCTTTTGGATGGACTCTGACAAAAAAAAGTAATTGTCTATGTCCATTTCCAGTCTGTACACTCACATTATAACAACTTGCTTGTCTGAGTTGTAGATACAGCTAACCATTACATACAGTGAAATTGATTCATGAAAACTAGAGCAAAAGAAATCACTTTCCAATAGATTCCATGTTTCATTTTCCCAGGGCATGTAATAAAATAGTGATGGTAGTGTTTGTTCCAGTTTACAAAAATCAATCCCATGCAGGATTATTTAATAACGCTAAGGTCAAACTTGGTATATAGAATGTAGTAACCTTAAATCATCCAAATTGTAAATTCAGGGCAAATAAAAGACACTGCAGTTCTGTACTCATAAGTAAGTAATTTGACTTGGTATCAGTTTATTGCAGTCCCTGTACAACAGAGCTCAGAGTGGGTGAAGAATAAGCAGCACAAAGAGCCAATCATTTTATGTACTGACAAAAGGAGAAAGCAGAGTGAAAAAAAGATGAGCCCATCACTGTGCTGCCTGCCCAGTCACATGTGGGAGGTGGGTGAATGGCCATCGGAGCTTGAGCTCAGAAGAAGTGGATTGAAAGACTCTGGCTGCCATTAAACATGGAAGTCTGAGGACATCTAATGCCTAAAGTTTTGCTTTAAAATTTAGTGAAAATGAAGCCACAAAATACATGCAGGGTGCACAACCTACCTATTTCCGTCTTAAATTAGCAAATATGTACGTTTTTTGTGCCTGAAGTGTTTCCTTATTTGCTGAACAGGTAGCATATAACCATATGTATTACCATTACATTTTGGGAAAGTTTGTAAAAATGTAAGTGATGCTGCAAATTGTAATGTTCACTTACAGGTATCCCAACCTATTAAGATTTCTGATTGGTTCCTATGAAATACTTAACGTTACAAATTATAATTGCATTTTGCACAGCCATACTGAATAATCCCCAAAGAGCCTCATTTATATAAAACAAAGCAAAAAAAAGTTTTTTTTTTAACAAACAAATGTGAAAAATAACGAACAAGAACTTATGTTCCAAAGATATAGAAAGTGTAAACATTTGATGAAAATGTCCCAAACACCTGTAGAAAGATCTCCAAGCAACTCTTGTTGGGTAAAACATTTCTGCAAATATTTTATTCTATCTTTTCATGTGACAACACTGACGAAAGGACACTTTGCTACAATGTAAAGTAGTGAGTGTACAGCTTGTATAGCAGTGTAAATTTGCTGTCCCCTCAAAATAACACAGCACACAGCCATTGATGTCTAAACCGCTGGCAACAAAAGTGAGTACAGTACACCCCTAAGTGAAAATGTCCAAATTGGACCCAATTAGCCATTTTACCTCCCCAGTGTCACGTGGCTCGTTAGTGTTACAAGGTCTCAGGTGTGAATGGGGAGCAGGTATGTTAAATTTGGTGTTATCGCTCTCACTCTCTCATACTGGTCACTGTAAGTTCAACATGGCACCTCAGGGCAAAGAACTCTCTGAGGATCTGAAAAAAGAATTGTTGTTCTACATAAAGATGGCCTAGGCCAGGGGTAGGCAACCGCGGCACTCCAGCTGTTGTAGAACTACATTTCCCATGAGGCATTGCAAGGCTGCTGGATACAATTACTCCCAGAAGCATGATGGAAAATGTAGTTCTACAACAGCTGGAGAGCCGCAGGTTGCCTACCCCTGGCCTAGGCTATAAGAAGATTGCCAAGACCCTTAAACTGAGCAGCAGCATGGTGGCCAAGGACAGGTTCCACTCAGAACATGCCTCACCATGGTCAAGTTGAGTGCACATGCTCAGCGTCATATCCAGTGGTTGTTTTTGGGAAATAGATGTATGAGTGCTGCCAGCATTGCTGCAGAGGTTGAAGGGGTGGGGGGTTAGCCTGTCAGTGCTCAGACCATACGCCGCACACTTGGTCTGCATGACTGTCATCCCAGAAGGAAGCCTCTTCTAAAGCAGACTAAGGACATGGATTACTGGAACCATGTCCTGTGGTCTGATGAGACCAAGATAAACTTAATTGGTTCAGATGGTTTCAAGCGTGTGTGGCGGCAACCAGGTGAGGAGTACAAAAACAAGTGTGTCTTGCCTACAGTCAAGCATGGTGGTGGGAGTGTCATGGTCTGGGGCTGCATGAGTGCTACCGGCACTGGACATCGAGGGGTCACGGCCATCGTGAGTACGTCGGGGTCTGGTACTGTGAGGGTGGTGGTACGAACTGACATCCGTTCTGTGTGAACAAAAACATGAGGAGTGGACCAACGGCGGTGTGTGCGAACTTTGGTAGACTTGGTTAATTCAAATAGAACCAGAGTAGTCTGGTGTCCTGTACCAAGGTCATTAGGTACAGGAATCAGACGAAATCTTCTCCGAAGGAAGACCCTACTGTCAGTACGTCTGGTTCACACGCCGCATACCAGACTCGTGACTGTCCGATTGGGGGGTGGGGAAGTTGGAGACGTCGTTACGACCGTCGTGAGTATGTAGATAA
>BLSH010123018.1:366992-402764 GCA_018402905.1 Glandirana rugosa | reverse complement strand
CACAGCCATTGATGTCTAAACCGCTGGCAACAAAAGTGAGTACAGTACACCCCTAAGTGAAAATGTCCAAATTGGACCCAATTAGCCATTTTACCTCCCCAGTGTCACGTGGCTCGTTAGTGTTACAAGGTCTCAGGTGTGAATGGGGAGCAGGTATGTTAAATTTGGTGTTATCGCTCTCACTCTCTCATACTGGTCACTGTAAGTTCAACATGGCACCTCAGGGCAAAGAACTCTCTGAGGATCTGAAAAAAGAATTGTTGTTCTACATAAAGATGGCCTAGGCCAGGGGTAGGCAACCGCGGCACTCCAGCTGTTGTAGAACTACATTTCCCATGAGGCATTGCAAGGCTGCTGGATACAATTACTCCCAGAAGCATGATGGAAAATGTAGTTCTACAACAGCTGGAGAGCCGCAGGTTCCCTACCCCTGCCCTAGGCTATAAGAAAATTGCCAAGATCCTGAAACTGAGCTGCAAAACGGTGGCCAAGACCATACACCAGTTTAACAGGACAGGTTACACTCAGAACAGGCCTCGCCATGGTCGACCAAATACGTTTTTGGGAAATAGTCGTTTGAGTGCTGGCAGCATTGCTGCAGAGGTTGAAGGGGTGGGGGGTCAGCCTGTCAGTGCTCAGACCATACGTCACACACTGCATCAAATTGGTCTACATGGCTGTCATTCCAGAAGGTAGCCTCTTCTAAAGCTGATGCACAAGAAAGCCCGCAAACAGTTTGCTGAAGACAAGCAGACTAAGGACATGGATTACTGGAACCATGTTTTGTGGTGTGATGAGACCAAGTTAAACTAATTTGGTTCAGATGGTCTCAAGCATGGGTGGCGGCAACCAGGAGTACAAAGACAAGTGTGTCTTGCCTACAGTCAAGCATGGTGCTACAGTTCATTGAGGGAACCATGAATGCCAACATGTACTGTGACATACTGAAGCAGAGCATGATTCCCTCCCTTCAGAGACTAGGCTGCAGGGCAGTATTCCAACATGATAACAACCCCAAACACACCTCCAAGATGAACACTGCCTTGCTAAAGAAGCTGAGGGTGAAGGTGATGGACTGACCAAGCATGTCTCCAGACCTAAACCCTATTTAGCATCTGTGGGGCATCCTCAAACGGAAGGTGGAGGAGCGCAAGGTCTCTAACATCCACCAGTTCCATGATGTCGTCATTGAGTAGTGGAAGAGGACTCCAGTGGCAACCTGTGAAGCTCTGGTGAACTCCATGTTCTAGAGGGTTACGGCAGTGCTGGAAAATAATGGTGGGCACACAAAATATTGACACTTAGGGGTGTACTGACTTTTGTTGCCAGCGGTTTAGACATTAATGGCTGTGTGTTGAGTTATTTTGAGGGGACAGCAAATTTACACTGTTATACAAGCTGTACACTCACTACTTTACATTGTAGCTAAGTGCCATTTCTTTAGTGTTGTCACATGAAAAGATATTTAAAATATTTACAAAAATGTGAGGTGTGTACTCACTTTTGTGAGATACTGTACATATTAGATTTATATTCTATATAGTGGTACACTTGGATTTTCTCTTTAGATTTTTTAGGAGTGAACCCAAGGTGCAACAGCCAAGTGATACTTTTGTGATTTACAATTCCATTTAAATCTTTTTTTTTTTCTATTAGATAAACAAATGTAGAATACAAGCTCATAAAAATGATGGTTGTGAAAAGACGGATTCACTAGCAGCAGCTATGCATCTGACTTTCCAATTCTCCACCTACTGCAGCCATGATAAGAGGGTTTCACATTTTCCTCTGGATTTTCCATTCAGGCATCTACTGTATTTAACAGGAGCTGCAGCCAAGACCTTTGGCAGATCTCTCTAATGGAATTTATTAAAGAAATAGTATAAGAAGTCATGAGTGATTTAACTCATCACTTCTATACCAAAAACCAAAATCCCATTTTTGGTAGACTAAAGATATTTTTCTGTATTTAGAAGAGATATTCTGACAAATTCTCAGAGATACATAATTTTTGTGCGTAAACCAAATATGTGCATACACTTAACGGTCACTTTATTAGGTGCAGCTTCTGATTGTCACAAAATACCAAAGAGTGAATTATGTAGCTGCAACCCAGTAAATAAAGCATGCAGATAGTGTTGGGAAGTTCAGTTTGTAACCAAACACTAGAATATGGAAGATGCATGATTTCTTTGACTTTTACCATGGAATGATTGTTAATGCCAGTGTGGTGATAATTGCATCTCGGAAACTGTTGACTTTTGAGATTTTCACATTCTATAATCTCAATAGTTAACATGGTGCAAAAAACGATATCCATTGACTTCTCCAGTGAGGCAATTTCCATGTTCACAACAATAAGTGAATTCTCCAGGTTCAATCAGATATCTGTATGCAAATATTTCATAGCAGGGAAGTCACCGGTAAAAGTATTCATGAACAAACTATATAAGAAAACCCTGAATTGGACTCTACCTACTCTGGGGAAAAATATAAAAATTATATTTATGAAACCCCCCAAAAACAATGCTCCACCCAGCAGATGCACATTACAAAAGCTTTACTCAATACACTAAAAAACTATAATATTTAACACATCTTAAAATCAAAAGCTGCCTTCCTCTCTTATTATCCTGTATTCACAGTAGGGTGTTAGGATATTCATAATAATATTATATAGTGTAAATATCTATTCCATGTGTTAGAGTATATTGATCTCAAGGATATAAGACTGGGGAATCTCTAACATTCATAAACCATAAAAGTCCAAGATTGTTCAAATGGTATGTGCATAGGGTTTAGAAATGGCCAAAATTTCCTTGCTCCCTCTCATTGCTTTCATCTTCTCATAGTCTCGTTCTGGTTCTGGAGTCTTCTACTGTCTTGATTGGCAGGGCAGGGAGTATTTATTTTGCCCTGGTACCTATGGCATTCCAAGATTGTATGTCAACATATGCATATACTGTATGGCTTGGTGTATAGTTAGAAAAAAAATGTTAGCTGGCAGGGAAGAACGCATTCATGGCAGAGTTAATTTTTTTAAACAAGGTAACAAACAAATGATGCATAGCTGGTGTTAAAGTGGTTCTAAAGGCTCAAAGTTTTTTACCTTTTTGCATTCTATGCATGACGGTAAAAAAAAACCTTTGTGTTCAGCAGCCCCCTCCTTAATACTTACCTGAACTCCCTCTCGATCCAGCGATGTGCACAAGAGCATTGGCAAACACAGCCAGTGAGCCAATGAGGAGGGGGGGGGGGGGGAATGAACCACGGCTCCTTGTCTGAATGGGAGCGTGCCTGCTTGGGTGCCCCAATTGCAAGCTGCTTGCTCTGGGTGCAGGAGGAAGGGGTCAGGAGTGCCGGTGGGGGACCCGAGAAGAGGAGGACCAGGGCTGCTCTGCGCAAAAACACTGCACAGAGCAGGTAAGTATAACATGTTTGTTATTTAAAAAAAAAGTGCCTTTAACCAGTTTCCGACCGCCCGCCGTTGTTTGAAGGTGGCAGTTTGGCACGGCTGTGCGAATCGCCGTAGTTGTACGGCGGCGAGAGCCGCCGTAGTTGCAGATGGGAGTGCGCCTCCACCGCAGTCTCAAGCACGCTGCGTGAGCGTGTCCAGGGGTCGGGCGGACTCGATGTCTGCCGGCGACCCGCGATTGCCTGTTACAGAGGCAGAACAGAGATCTGCCAGTGTAAACATGACAGATCTCTGTTCTGTCAGGGGACATATAACAGATCTACCGTTCCCAGTAATCGAGAACAGTCACATCTGTAATGCCCCTGCCAGCCCAGCCCCCACACAGTTAGAACAAAGTGAGGGAACACACTTAACCTCTTGATTGTCCCCTACAGTTTAACTCCTTCCCTGCCAGTGACATTTATACAGTAATTAGTGCATATTTTTAGCTCTGATCGCTGTATAAATGTCATTGGTGTCAAAAGTGTCCGATCTGTTCACCGCAATATCACAGTCCTGATCGCAGATCGCCGCCATTACTAGTAATAAAAGAAAAAATAATAAAAATGCCATAAATCTATTCCCATAGTTTGTAGATGCAATAACTTCTGCACAATCCAATCAATATACGCGTTTTTTTTTTTTTTTACCAAAACTATGTAGAGGAATATATATCGGCCTAAGCTGAGGAAGAAATTCTTTTTTTTCACATTTTGTTTTCAAAATTGTCGCTTTTCACTTGTTTATAGCGCAAAAAATAAAAACCACAGAAGTGATCAAATACCACCAAAAGAAAGCTCTGTTTGTGGGAAAAAAAGGACGTTAATTTTGTTTGGGAACAACGTCGCCCGACCACGCAATTGTCAGCTAAAGCGACGCAGTGCCGTATCGCAAAAAATGCTCTGGTCAGGAAAGGGGCAAATCCTTCTGGGGCTGAAGTGGTTAATAACATTTTAAATTAAGCCAGTGGCCAGGCTATGGACATTCAATGATTTGCATGTTCTTAACAAGGAGAAAATAAAATAAACCTTCACTGATCTCAGCCACTTAGCTAGAGCATCTACCGCCAAGTCGCAGAGGCCGCTGCAGCACAACAAGCGGCTCAACAGGAGATAAACCACCAGTTTGTTGAGGCCCTGGTGGAATTAAAGAAGGGATCTGCAAGTCCTGTGCCAGTGGAACAAAAGATGGTACGGGCCAGCTACCACCTGCAAAAGATGACACCTGCAGATGATGTGGAGGTGTACCTCACGACCTTTGAAAGAGTCGCTGTTCGCAAAGGATTACCAAAAGAGCAGTGGGCAGGACTGTTAGCACCTTTTTTGACAGGTGAATCCCAAAAATCCTACTTTGATTTGGAACCAGTAAAGGCCCAGGACTATGAGACTCTAAAGATGGAGATACTCGCAAGCCTGGGGGTCACCATGGCCGTCCGGGCTCAACGCGTGCATCAGTGGTCCTACTGCATGGACAAGCCACCCCGCTCGCAAATGTTCGGCTTGATATATCTAACGAGGAAGTGGTTGCAACCTGAGACTTTGCCAGGCCCCCAGATTGTGGAGCGTGTGGTCATGGACCGATATCTGCGTGCGCTCCCTGCTGCTTTGAGGAAGTGGGTCAGTCATTGGGACTAGTACTGCCAACCAATAGGTGGAGAGATACACTGCTGCCGAGGACTTGTTGCACCCATCTGCTCCCCACTTCAATGTGTCTAGGGGTGAAAGATCGCCCGTCGGACCTGGTAAGACTGTTCCAAGGGTCAAGAGCATGGGGAAGTTTGATGAGACTGCTATGGCTAAAGGGACTGTGGGCTCTAAGCCTGGAGAGGCCAGGAAGGTCTTGGGGACCCTTGAGAGGACCGGGTATAGAACACATGCAGTGCTATTGATGCCATGCATTGGACCATATTGCTGCCAATTGCCCCCTGAATGATGAACCCATGCAATATGATTATACTTATGTGAATAGACGTCTTTCTCTTTTTGCACAGGTCGCATATACATATACAGCATCATGTTCAAGTCGCATGGAGAAGCAAATGTGTGTGATTTTTGTTGATGGGAGACCAGTCACTGCACTGCTTGACTCTGGTAGTGTGGTAACATTGGTAAAAAGCAATTGTGTAAACCCTGCAAGGTCACACCCTAGCACTGTCAGAGTCATTTGGATCCATGAGGACACTCGTGACTATCAGACGTTGGTGGTGGAGTATGACACCTCTTGCGGTAGTGTGACTCATTCAGTGGGGGTGGTACCTTCACTACTTTATGACTCCCTAGTGGGCAGGGATTCTCCCCATTTTTGGAGGTTATGGGAAGGCACAGGGAGTCTGGAGGATAGAGCTCCCCCATTCGCCAGACCCGTTTTGCCAAATGGAAGGGGAGACTGGTGGCAGGACCGAGGAGGGAGGAGACCCTCTTCCTTTTCTTGTACTGGCTGGGGAGCTAGAAAATAGCTCACAGCGAGGGGCTAATGACCCAGAGCATGTCTCTGTCCCTGACAGGGAGAGTGAACTGAATGTAGTACCTGACTTATAGGTCCAGAGAGAGGACTTCTGTACAGAACAACTTCGGGATGTCACTCTCCTTAGAGCCAGAGAAAACGTGAAGGTGATGGATGGGGAACTTGTCCTTGGACCTTAATTGGGGGGTGTCTTTTCCCTACATGGTGCTTAAAAATGATTTGTTGTTTCAGGTGGTAAAACATGGGGAGGATGAAGTGGAACAGCTAGCGGTTCCCAAACCCTCCTGCAGGATGGTGCTAGATCTGGCCCATGGACATATAATGGGGAGACATCTGGGTATGGAGAAAACTAGGGAGAGAATAACCCAGAGATTCTTCTGGCCTGGGTTGTATGCAAACGTCAAAAAATACTGTCAATCATGCCCTGAGTGTCAAATGACTGCCCCGTCGCCCCATTTTTGTAGCCCCCTTGTCCCACTTCCCATAATTGAAGCGCCATTTGAGCGAATTGGCATGGATTTCGTAGAACCAGTGATAAAATCTGCCCGGGGACACCAGCACATCCTGCAACCTGCGATCCTGAGGCCATACCCTTGCGGAATACCTCCGCTAAGACTATTGCCAAGGAACTGCTCCAGGTGTTTAGTCAGGTGGGGATCCTTAAAGAAATCTTGACGGATCAGGGTACCACGGTCATGTCCAGAGCAACCAGAGAATTGTGCAAGTTGTACAAAATCTCCCATCTTCGTACCTCTGTTTACCACCCCCAAACTGACGGTCTGGTGGAAAGGTTTAACAAGACCCTCAAGAGTATGCTAAAAAAAGGTGGTGGATAAAGATGGATGAAATTGGGATTTTTTGCTGCCGTGCCTCATGTTTGCCATACAAGAGGTTCCGCAGGCATCTACGGAGTATTCCCCCTTTAAACTCTTGCATGGTAAACATCCCAGGGGGCTGCTCGATGTCGCAAAAGAGACATGGGAAGGAGAGGTCACCCCTTATCTCCTAGGCCGTCTCCTTGATGTAGGATTGAATCGCAGCTGTTCTACCCCTTGTATGGGAGCATATAGAGGAAGCCCAGAGAAGAGTTTACAATCGAGGTGCCAAAACCCACACTGTCAACCCTGGAGACAGAGTGCTGATGCTAGTCCCCACGGGTTAAAAGTAAATTGCTGGCAAAGTGGCAGGGTCCCTTTGAGATTAGGGAAAGAGTAGGGGAAATAAACCACAAAGTTTACTAGCCTGGGAAAAGGAAACCGGAGCAGATTTACCATGTTAATCTCCTAAAACCGTGGAAGGACAGAGAGAGTTTATTGGGGGTGCCTACTCCCCATTGTCACTGACGCAACAAAATGACGTTAAGTAATTTGTCAGTAAAAATAGAGACTTTTTCTCTTCCATACCCGGACTGACCACTGTACTACAACATGACATAATCACGGAACCAGGGGTCCGTGTAAATGTAAAACTCTACCAAATACCTGAGACTAGACGAGAGGCGGTGGCGAGAGAAATAACAACCATGTTGGAGTTAGATGTGATAGAGGAGTCCCACAGTGCCTGTTCAAGCTCTATAGTACTGATCCCAAAGCCCGATGGCACTGTCCGGTTCTGTAACAATTTCAGGAAGCTGAATGAAGTGTCTAAGTTTGACGCATACCCGATGCCGCGGGTTGACGAACTTGTGGATAGGTTGGGAGGTGCCTGGTACATAACAACCCTAGACCTAACTAAGGGATACTAGCAGATCTCCCTAACAGAGTCAGCAAAGGAAAAGTCGGGCTTCTCTAACCCTGAGGGGTACTTCCAATACCAGCGAATGCCATTTCTTCAGAGAAGGCTATCTGGCTCCCACCTAACAACTGTACATTTATCTTCTCCATCAGCACATCCCCCACAGTTATTACCTCTTGTATCTCTTGACCTTCCCTCTTAGATTGTAAGCTCTAACGAGCAGAGCCCTCTGATTCCTACTGTATTTATGTGTATTGCATTTTTACTGTCTACCCTCAAGTTGTAAAGCGATGCGTAAACTGTTGGCGCTATATAAATCCTGTATAATAGTAATAATAATTTTGTGTGCATGGGGCCCCTGCATCCTTTCAAAGGATGATGGACAAAACTTTGATGTGGTCATAAACAACCCAGATTGGGAATCACATCTGTCCCGGGTGCAGGCAGTGGTAGATTAGTTGAGGGTAGCAGGTTTAACAGCCAACCCGAAAAAGTGTGCCATAGGTCTAGAGGAGGCCAAATACTTTGGGTATGTCATTGGTGGCCCCAGCCTTTGAACAAGAAACAGGTTCGGGCCTTCTTTGGGATTACGGTTTACTGGCGCTTCATCCCCGACTTTGCCACCATTGCTGTCCCTCTGACCGATCTGACAAAGGGCAGAGGGTCAGGAATGGTTAAGTGGAATCCCGAAGCCGAGAAGGCCTTCCAAAAGTTGAAGCAAGCCCTTTGTGTACAGCCGGTGCTCGTTACCCCAGACTTCATAAAGGAGTTTGTGGTTCAAACCAACGCCTCTGAGGTGGGACTAGGTGCTGTTCTGTCCCAGATCAGAAAAGATGAGGAGCACCCGGTCGTCTACTTAAGCAGGAAGCTTAATGAACATTAAAGGACTTATGCCATTGTGGAGAAGGAGTGCCTGGCTATCAAGTGGGCCTTAGAGGCTCTAAAATACTACCTTCTGGGAAGGTCATTCAGGCTAGTCACCGACCATGCCACCCTTAAGTGGATGTGTAACAATTGGGAGAAAAATAGTCGGGTGACTCGGTGGTTCCTGGCCCAACAGCCGTTAAAGTTCACAGTGGTCGAGACAGTGGGCGGGGTATATTTGATGTTATGCGAGGCGCCACAATGAACGGGCGATACTTGCATGCGATCATTTTGAGGCTACTAGCGAGAGTCCGACCCGGGTTTTGCCAGTCACCGTGGCAGAGCTGGTTCTGGCCCGGACTCTCTGGTCCACTCAAACCCCTCTCCACCTGCATTTAAAGACCAGGAAGAGGGCAGAGGGGAGCTCTATCCTGGATCTCAGAGGGAGAAAGCTGAGTGAGCTCTGTGTGCTAATTTGTACTCAAAGATCAAGGCTTGCTCTGTGTTTATGTTTTGTGGGTGTCGGGGACAGCCCCACACTGTATAGAGAGGAACCTGATTGTTTAGTTTAGGATGACGAGGTTTTGTTTTCTGTTCTTTTATGTGTTTTGAGCTTGCAAGCTTGTAATAATAAACCTGGTAAGTGGCCAGATTTGAAAGAAACTGACATCCATGCTGAATCCTTTCCTCTGAAAAGTGATCCCCACGAGCTAATCTCCCACAGCATGTATTAGAAAGTGGTAAAATGAATAATCTAGCTTAGTATTCCCTTCCAAAGACATGTTCTCTCTATCTAAAAATGATACTTGCTGGTACCATTCTGTTATTCCTTTTTTTTTTAACTTATGACACTGACTTGTACTGTATCTTTGCTCTGTTCAAGTGATAAGATAAGGGTGAAGATGAGAAAAGTTCCAGTTGGCTTATTTGGGAAATTTGTTTGGCTTCTGCTCTAGGGAAGCAATGTGTTGAGGCAGCGAAAGGCAGCACTGGCAGGAGATCAGGGAGTAGAGCAAGAGAGGTTAGTAATGTTTTCAGGGGTCAGTTAATCCCTCATACATCACCAGACACTGCATTTTTATTTTTTATATGTCAGCTATTAAATTGGTATGAACACTCTACAAGCAAGATATAAAATATTGAAGTAGTTTGGCCGTGTTTGTACTTAGAAAGATAATATAGCCCATACGAATGAAAGCATAACCACTGAATGTCACTGTTACTTAGTAGCTGGAAATGCTATATTATGGGTTTATGTGTCTGGCAGTTTTTCAACACTGCTTCAAAATATGAGTCGTAGCAGCAAGCAACCAATCAGAAACCTTCATCTTTAAAAATAAAATTTGTTTGCATACTGTGCAAAGAAGATGAACTTTTGCTCCACTTTTCATAAACTAGACCGGGGGTCAACAACCTGTAGATCGCAATCTACCAATAGATCGCAGACAGGTGACTGGTAGATCATGGTCTGGGCTTGCTGACCCACCATTCTCGAGCAATGCAGAGGGACTACTTGGAAAGTTGGAGTTGTAGTAGGGAGCAAGAGCTGCATAAGCTGATGCCTTCTCTGTAGTGCTGGCTCCTGTCTCATGTGCAGTGATACCAACTGCACTCTACCTCTTAGGGGTCTCCAGAGTGGTGCCAGCAGCAGGAAAGAAGAGATCTTCAGGTCAGGGTGAAGCAATACACTGGGCATAATAGTATAGGGCTGCTTTCACACTGAACCGCGACACAGCCGCAGGGTTTTACCACCCCCCAACTTTACGTGGAACGAGCCCTAAGGGTTCTACTGCCAAATGCAACTAAGGGATCATTCTCAAATACAGAATGCACTGCTGTTTTATAAAAAAAAGTGATCTGAGTGTATCTGACAGGTGGTGAGGAAGCGATATGGTGCCTTCTCGCCACCTGATTTAAACCCATGATTGCCCTACAAGCATGCGATTGCGGCACGGCAGTACGGAAATTAGACGTTTAAGTCAGGTGTGAGGAGGCGACACTGGACAACACTGTGCTCGGTGATCTTTGACTTCTCCCATGTTGTTCAGGTAGATCTCCACCTCTTTAAGTTTGCCTACCCCTAAACTAGCCCATGTGTGCTGTCTCTAAATATTGTCAGACAGCTACTAGGTAATAATCTCACTCTCATCAAAATTTGTATTTTTCCTTCGTGCATTGAAATGTCTTTGCTCACACAGGGTTGCTACCCTATCTACAGAAAGAAATCTACACCCCCAAGGTATAATGAATCAAATTGTATTCACAAAATGGAAGATGTAATAATGTCTGTAAAAAATAGATGAAAAATCTAGATCAACATGGTATCCTTGCTTGACCTTTCAAACAATGGACCAATACAACAATGCCATTTAGTTAAACCCATTAGGCTCTTCAGTTATACAGAGCCACCTCTTTTTCTCTTGGGTACCCAAGTTATGGGTCTCATGGCATGATGGAAGATATTTGGGTTAGGGTGCTACTGAGCTTGGGGTATGCCCACCTGCGGGGGAGGACCTATGAATAATTCTAACCTTCTTGCATGTGTGGCAGTTCTGTAGGTAAATGGCCAATTTGGCATGAGTTACTGTTTGAGGACTGACCGCTTCTAATAGGAACGCCTAAGGGCTCCTGCACACATCTATAAGGGGACCGTACAATATCATGAGTCTACATAAAGGCATTTCTGGGACTCACCACTGCTGTGTTCAACTCCTGTAGATAGCAATTAGACAGTGTGTTTGTACACAGTTATGTGCCAGGGTTGCACAAAACACTCACATGTACACGGATGTGTGTTCTGAATGCAGTTAGTCTCTCATGCTTCATGAAACCTATGGCACACAATTGCATACAGTCGCATTTTCTAACTGCTGTCTATGGACGGCTGATTGCAGCAGCTGTGTGTCACGGGAAAGTGTTTGTGGAGACTCTGGATGGTGTACGGCCTCTTATGGCCATGTTCATGAGCCTTAAAAATTGATCTCTTTTTGCTATAGATACAAGGTTACTGGTTTAGTTGTGCAGTCTTATGTAGTGAAAATTATGGGCGAGATTTACTAAAACTGGTGCACTCAGAATCTGGTGCAGCTGTGCATGGTAGACAATCAGCTTCTAACTTCAGTTTGTTCAATTTAGCTTTAACAAAACAAAACCTGGAAGCTGATCGGTTTCTATGCAGAGCTGCACTAGATTTTGCCCCCTCCAGTTTTAGTAAATCAACCCCATGGAAGAAGAACGCCATTATTGCCCATAAAAACACATCGAGAACTCGCAGAGCCCACACGCGTGGTAGATGGAGTCTTAAAGGGACCAGTACCAAAAATGATTGGCATACTCCTGGAATATCTGGAACAAATCCAATAATGATGTACACCATCTTTTATACTACAATCATAATGCTTATTTATTACCTTTTTAAGGTGAGAGTTCTGGGAGCATAGAGGTGGCACGAGGAGGTGGAAGCACACCAATCAGTTTATTATATGCACAACAGCAGCACTTTAACTGGAGATATGTGATTGTGCTTGACACGTCACTGTTGAAAAATGGACTATTATTTATTGTAATGTGTTTATCTACTTCAGCCCCGGAAGGATTTGCCCCCTTAATGACCAGAGCATTTTTTACAATTTGGCACTGTGCTGCTTTAACTGGTAATTGCACGGTCATGCAATGCTGTACCCAAACGAAATTTGTGTCGTCCCCCCCCCCCCACACAAATAGCGCTTTCTTTTGGTGGTATTTGATCAACTCTGGGATTTTTACTTCTTGCAATATAAACGAAAAAAGATAAAAAATGTTGTTATAAAAAAAATCCAATAAACTCAATTTTAGTCATACATTTAGGCCAAAATGCATTCAGCCACATGGCTTGGGTAAAAAAAAATTCAAGGAAGCCGAACGCCGGCTGAAAAGAACGATACCAAGATGATACCTAAACTTGCAGGCATCATTCCAGTATAACCACTCAAATTCCAGCAACATACCAGTACATCGCTGGTCCTTGTTGGGCATAATTGGTGGTAAGCCCACCATTAGAATACCGCCCTGCATCCACCCACTTATAATGATGGGCATACATGCACCGTTCTAAAAATATATGCCAAAGTATAGGAGCAATCCGCCCCTAATGTCCACCCCTGCCCCTATGCTTCGGCATATATGCTCTTTTTTTTTTAACTGTGGTGGTGAAATCACCTCCTACAGCGCTGGAGTCGCTGATTTACATATCGTGGGAGCAAACCCTGTTGCTGTCAAAATAAATAAATCAGTGCTGCAGCTGAATGTTGTACCTGCAAAGCAAGCAATGGTAACAATAAATCACATTATCAATAAAACATTAACTCAATAAAACAACTTTTTTTATTGCAATCTGTGCCAAAATAAGAGTAAAAAATATATGCCGAAGCATAGGAGCAATCCGCCCCTAATGTTAGGGGCAATCGGCCCCTAATGTCCACCCCTGCCCCTATTCTTTGGCATATATGCTTTTTTTTAACTGTGGTGGTGAAATTACCTCCTACATCGCTGGAGTCATGGTTTTACGTATTGTGGGAGCAAACCCTGTTGCTGTCAGAATAAGTAAACCCGTGCTGCAGCTGAATGGCATACCTGCAAAGCAAATAATGGTTAACAATAAAACAAAGTATCAATACAGTATAACAGTAGGACAGACCTGCAAACCGATAAAACACAGTAACAATAAAACATTTCAGTTAAGCATAAAATACAGTAACAATAGAAAGGCCAATAGAGAGAGAGAAAAATAGAGAGAGAGAAGGACAATAAAACGACAACTATTTTTGGCTTTTTTATTTTATTTTTATTTATTTATTTTTTGCACTTTTATTTTAACTATGTGATGGCCTTCACATCTTTTGAGACCCTGTGTAAGTGTGCCCTAGGACTGTTTCTGTGCTGTACCCTACCCTAATAGTGTGTGGTAGCGACGGAAACATTCATTGATGCAGAGACCAGGTTGGTCAGGACAGGAGGGACAATAATAGCGGGTGTCACGCCTATATCCGCATTTTATACAGACACAACATCTTTGGGGTGCTCGTTGGGTAGGGGTACCTGGGAGGACATCCGGAAAATGCCTCTCATGCAGCCGGCTCACAGCATTTGGATTGAGAAGTTGGAGCACAACAAAACAGAAGGGCTGTGACAATCTCTTCCTGGAATTTAAGGAAGGATCCAGTTCGCCATGATGCTTTGTATAGCACATAAGCGTTTAGCAGAGCCAATTGAAATAGGTATACAAACAATTTTTTTATACTAGCGTCTGGCCTTATGGGCAATTAAGTATGGCACCATCATCTGGTCGTTGAAGTCCACCCCTGGCATGTTAAGGTTGTATTCATGGACACAGAGGGGCTTCTCAACAACACCAGTCACTGTTGTAACTTGGACTGTCGTATCTGCATGAAGGGAGGACAGAACAAAAACATTCCATGTGTCCCTCCACGTCACTGCAAGCAAATCATTACGTCTAAAGCAGGCTCTCTCCCTTCGTCTAAGTCGGGTATCTACAAGCCGTTGGGGGAAGCCCCTGCGATTAGATTGCACGGTGCCACATGCGCCAATTCCAAAATCAAAAAGGTGACTAAAAAGTGGCATGCTTCTGTAATAATTGTCCATGTAGAAGTGGTACCCCTTTCTGAATAAGGGTGACACCAAGTCCCAAACAATCTTGCCAGCGCTCCATAAGTTTTCTGGGCAGTTGGGGGGCTTTACGTGACTATCTTTTCCCTCGTAAACCTTAAAACTATATGTATAGCCTGTGGCCCTGTCACAGAGCTTATACATCTTGACCCCATATCTGGCACGCTTGCTGGGGAGAAACTGTTTGAAAGCATGATGGCCAGAACATTTAATCAGGGACTCGTCAACGCAGACAACTTGATTGGGTAAAAACAAGGCTGCGTATTGTTGGTTGAAGTGATTTTATGAGGTGCCGAATTTTGTGGAGCCGATCATATCCAGGGTCACCCCGAGGACGACAGAGATCATTGTCGTTAAAGTGCATAAACATAAATCTGTAAAGATCTTCTGTTAAAAACAGTGGCTAAAAATCAAGGGAAGTAAAATCAACTGTTTTCACCTGAATTCCGGGTTAGCCAGTGAATGGGGGAAGTACGGGCGCTGCAGAAGTGGTGGGCTGCCAATCGGGGTTTGCAAGCACATCAGGAACGGCACTATGGGCTCTACGGGCCTGTCTTTGTCTTCTTGGTGACTGTGGGACACTACTTGTGCTAGCCACCGCACCAGCTTGAGCTGCACTTATGGAACTCGCCACATCACCAAGTGTTACTGCAGTGCTAGTTTGTCTACAACCAGGATGTACTAGGCCACTGGTGCTTGCCAGTTCCCCAGAAGGATGAGTGGCACTTGTACTGGCTCTCTGCTCCATACGAGAACTCTGCGGTTGTTGCACCTCAGCAACAGAAGAATGGGGACGGGTACATCTGACCTTAGCAAGGACCACTACTCCGATTTGCGCTGACCCTAACTGATGCTAAAACCTAACTGATGTCACCCGTGACACTAATAAAGTGATCAGAAAATAGATCTGTACACTATACTAGTGACACTGGTGACAGGGGGTGAAAGGGTTAATTGGGGGTGATCAGAGGGTTAAACCTTTATTAGGTAATATACTCTGATGCTATAAAAGACTGACGGTGAAACTAACCAACTAACTAGCCAACTAGCATCACCCGTGACACTAAAACGGTGATCAGAAAATAGATCTGTGCACTATACCAGTGACACTGGTGACGGGGTGAAAGGGTTAACTGGGGGGCGATCAGAGGGTCATACCTTTTATTAGGGGGTTAATTGGGGGTAGCCTAAACTACCTGGGCCTACCACTTACTACCCTAACGCTATTTAGTGTCACAAATGACACAATTACAGTGATCAGTGAAAAATATGAAAAATGTATTTGGTGACACAGTGACAGGGAGTGAAAGGGTTAACTGAGAGGGGGGCTATCAGGGGGTGATCAAAGGGTTAAAAGTGTGCCTATGTGTACTGGTGTCAGTGTGGTGCTTTGTGTACTCACTGAGATGTCTTCTCCTCTCGCTCTGGAACCGAAAAGTGACATCACTTCCTCTGCCTGTGTTTACATTTCACAGGCAGAGGAGGCATTTCATTCGCCATAATCGATCAGTAGGTCCAGACCAGAAAGCATTGGCCTGGGCCTGTGGATCGATCGGTTCTGTACCAAATCCTATCACCGCAGGGATGGCGGGGGCGCTCGAGTTCCCCCCCACCTGTGCATGCGGCTGACATACGGGTACAGCGATTCACACAGGGTTGCCAATTTACCACAGTGTATGTGCGTGAGCTGGTTGGCAGATGGTTATGCACTAGTACAATGGACGTAAAACATGTTATATATGTTTATTTGCATTTAAATATCTATTTTATGATTTTTATGTTATAACAGTGGGTACAATATTTATGATACACACTTACACCTTATAATCTGAGCGACACCGATTTACATACCTTACAAATCAACCCCATTGCCTTTTATCCTTCTCTTCCTCTACTGAGATATTGCTTTCATCCTTCTCTTCCTCTACTGAGATACTGACGTTATGCTGCACCATTCTCCTCTGGCCAGTAGGGGGAGAGCTAAAACCAAGGAAGCCCATTGCCTTCTATCCAGAGCGCAGAGAATGCTGAGAGTTGTAGTTTGAGATGGCAGCCATATAATGGCTATACTGTAATGGTTAGACTACAGATCATAATGTGAACTGTGTAGTGGGAGGGATAGAGAGAGGATTTTTATTAAACTGCCTGGGAAAGTTTATTTTATTGCTATAGATACAAAGTTACTTATTCAGTTGTGCAATCTTATGTAGTGAAAACTATGGGAGAGATTTACTAAAACAGAAGCCCTCAGAATCTGGTGCCGCTGTGCATGGTGGCCAGCTTCTAATTACAGCTTGTACAATTAGGCCTCATACATATGTTTTTACAGCTTAAGAACGCCACACCATGTTATTCAATGGCCTCATACACATGCTGACGTTTTTGAGCTGTAAGTTACGCTGGCGTTCTTAAGCTGTAAAACTAACGCAGGACCAGCGAGTTCGGAAGCTGCAGTGCTAGAGCTGTTTTGACACTGAGCCCGCAAAACGCTCAAAAATGCGGCTTAACGTTGTATACACAGCGTTAAACCTCATCAGGCATTTCTCTGCCTCTATTCAAAATCAATGGTTCCCTATGGGTGCCCATTGATTTGAATGGAAGTCTCACCAGAAGTCGGATCATGATGATCCGACTTGCGGTACAACTTGTGTGCTGAGGATCTTGAAGGGGAACCCCCCCGCAAAAAATGAAAAAAATTTTGCGTGGGGTTCCCCCCCAAGAGGTACCAGACTCTTTGGTCTGGTATGGATTTTAAGAAAACCCTCAGCTTAGGGTCCCCCCCAAAATCCATACCAGACCCTCCGAGCACGCAGCCTGGCAGGCCAGGAAAGGGGTTGGGGACGAGCAATCGCCCCCCCCCCCCGGACCATACCAGGCTGCATGCCCTCAACATGGGGGGGGGGTGCTTTGGGGCACGGGGGCCCTGTGCCCCCCCACCCCAAAGCACCTTGTCCCCATGTTGATGAGGACAGGGGCTCTCCCCGACAACCCTGGATGTTGGTTGTAGGGGTTTGCGGGCGGAGGCTTATTGGAATCTGGAAGTCCCATTTAACAAGGCGGCCCCCATATCCCAGCCCCCACCCTATGTGAATGAGTATGGGGTACATTGTACCCCTACCCATTCACCTAAAAAAAAGGGTAAATAAAGACACACTACACAGCTTTTTAAAATAGTTTATTAAATCAGCTCTGGCATCTTCTCCCCTCTCTGGCTCTTCTTTCTTCTGCTCTTTTGTGGGGGCCTGCTTTCTTCTGAGAGGTCTTCTATCTCCTGCTGGTCTTCTGTCTTCTGCTCTTTTGCCGCTGTTTTCTCCCTCTTCTCTTCTTCCCATGTTGAATCATCGCACTCTCCCACTCGATTGCAAGGTCCGTGCTGCGGAATGGGTTATATAAGCATGGGGCGGGGCCACACGCTGACGTCATCCGGAAGCCTCGCCCTTATGACAGGCTTACATATTAATAATAAAAAAAATATTTAATGTGAAATGGATATAAACTGTAGCATACATACACACAGTAACAAAACATTAAATAAGAACTTTTTATATATTCTTTCCGTTCAAGGTGCGGGTGGTGCAGCAGTGGTTGGCAACAGCTGTGGGAATGAAGGTGCACATTTACTATTCTTTTAGGCTTACATCTTACATTACAAAAGATTAACTCTATGTAATGCGACAGTGTGAGATGATACACCTAGATTTCCTCACTATGTACAATATTATAACAATAATAATAATAATAATAATAAGGTGCACATATCATTCATTTTTACATTTCACATGAATCAGATGGGCACCTGCCATAATTACCATAACACTATATTATTATTTTCCATGAGTAGAAAAATGCTGTTAACCTTAGCACAGACAAATTATCACACAGGCTTTGGCTACCTGGAGCTTTGTGAATTGCATGTCTTTAGAGACTGTGGGAATCTGTTGTCTTCAATTAAATATACCCTGCTAGGGTTGCAATGAAATGATTGTCATCCAGGCACAACCAGAAAGCAGAGCTTGCAAGTGCAATGAGAAAATATAGCTATATATAGAAGTTGCCATACTTTCTCATTGCACTTGCAAGGACTGATTCTTTTTCAAACAATAAAGCAGAACTTCACCCTAAAGGGGGCACTTTTTTTGGAAAGGGACGCTGGGTACCCACTTTTGACAGGCAATCTGAAGAGTTTTACCCCCCCGCCCGCCCACAACCTTCTGGGACACATCACAGGTTTCAAATGGCTGGGGGCCATTGACAGATCACATGTGTGCAGTGGGGAGTCAGCTGTGAGGCCGCAAGGAGTCACAGCCGGCTGCCCCCAGGAAATATGCCGATGCTGAGGACCCGAATACCGCTAAAAAGTGGTTCAGGTGTGGATGGCACTGGACCCCTGGGCAGGTGAACGTCCTTTTATAAAGTCAGCATTATTTGTAGCTGCTGACTTTTTTTTTTTTTTTTTTTAAACAAGGCAAAGAACTGCTTTAATCACTTAAGGACCGGAAGTATTTGCCACGTTAGGACCAGAGCCCTTTTTGTGATTCGGCACTGCGTCGCTTTAACTGACAATTGCGCGGTTGTGTAACATTGTATCCAAACAAAATTTGCATACTTTTTTTCCCACAAATAGAGCTTTCTTTTGGTGGCATTTGATCCCCTCTGCTTCATTTCTGATCACCGCTATAAACAAAAAAACAGTGACAATTTACAAAAAAAAACAATATTTCTTAAAAAAAAATATATAAAAAAAAAATGTATTCATCGGTTCTGGCCGATTTATATTCTTCCTCATATTTCATATTTTTGGTAAAAAAAATTGCAATCAGCGTTTATTGATTGGTTTTCGCAAAAGTTGCCGTGTTTACAAACCATGAGAATTAATTTTTTACATTTTTTACTAGTAATGGCGGTGATCTGCGATTTTTATTGGAACTGTGATATTGCAGCGGACATGTCGGACATTTTTTACACTTTTTTTGGGACCAATGACATTAATACAGCAATCAGAAATTTAAATATCCACTGATTACTGTGTAAATGTCATTGGCAGTGAAGGGGTTAACCTGCAGGGGGTGATCTAGGGGTTAAGTGTGTTCCCTAGGCTGTGAGGGGGCTGGGCTGCCAGGGGCATTAGAGATCTAACTGATCCCAGTGACAGGGATCAGTGGATCTCTGTTATGCTGCCTGAAAGAATGGGGAACTGCCATGTTTACATCGGCGGTTCCCCGTTTTTGTTCTCTGCTAGGCAATTGCGGGTCCCTGGTGGAGATCGAGTCCGCCCGAGCCGCGGCCACACTCCTGCAGAATGCGGTGGGCACAAGAGAGCCGCCGTTTATAGACGGGACCCTGCCACTCTGCAGCAGTAAATGTATGTGAGCCGGTCGGAAATCGGTTAATGTGGACTTGCCATGGGAATAATATGTGGAATGCTATTTCTGATCAACTTCTAAAAATGTTGTCTGTGGATCTTTGGCTTAGAACTGTAAGCAGCAGTTAGCATAAGGACTATATCTTTATACCTGTGACATCATCATTGAGCAGCCAAATCCCCTGCTACATCTGTCAAAGAAAAGCATGCCAGTGTGAGGTGGGTAAATAGAGGGTGTGTCTCAGTCCCAATTTGTACAAACACACAAGAATTAAATAGTCCACGGGACTTTTATGATACACACCACAAAAAAGTAAAACATTAACAAAAGTTATTGTTTGCATAAAGATCACAACATGTATAAAAAAACTTTTTTCAGAAATCACGTAGAAAATTACAACAATTCTCCAAGTTAGAACCCCTATGTAGAAACAGGTGGTTTTGTGTCCACTATGCATTCAAACTATGTATGTGCTGCCGTTCTCGATGCATTTCGTAAGATGATAAATCCGCTTCCTCGGGAGAAGCACATGATCACATAGTTAGATCAAAAAATTGTCATCTCTCTTCACAGTGATTTTCTTAAAAATTTAAGCATGATTAAAAACTGATCAAAAATCGTCAAGCATATAAAAACCAAATAGAACCACCCTCAGGTTCATCATATACTCCCCCCCCCCCCCCCGGGGGGTTGTGGTAGGTAGGGAAAATGCAAGGGAGGTTAGGCACACCCAAGGTGTACCCCTCCCTAGATCGCTGCAGAGCATTGGGGAAGAGGTGGATGGATCCTGTTGTCAGTTAATGTCAGAACAAACGGATGCTACATCCAAGGATTTGGAACCTTCACTCCATGCTACCCTGCTATATCTGCAACCGGAGAGGAGGGTAGAGTGATCTGCCACATATCATTTTCAACTACATGTCCCAGGACTCAGTGGGTCTCCAGAGACATCTATAGATGGTTTTGTGGGTGGTTACCAAGAGCTCTTTGTGTTTTTTCACCCCTAGGTGAAGAGGGACACAAAGTTGGATATAGGCGATACTGGGCCATGGTGTGAAAAGCTGGTCGAATGGAGAAATGGAAGCATAGGTTATTATACCTGCCCCACATAACAGTTGGTGCTTACATAAACAAGATTGCGCAGAAAACTGCTGGGGGGCATTGAGGGGACCAATGTGCTGTAAATAAAGCTGGCGCAGGTGGCTGGTCTCCCAGGCAGGAAATGCTGCCTAGAAAGTCTGCCAGGAGTGACTTTACAAGACAATCACTCTGCAGTGCTGATAAATATCTATTATGCAAGGACAAAGAACATAAAGGTACACAATTGTCAACATTCTCCGTAGAAATTCAATTATGCCTGGAGATGAGCTTTAAGTACTTCTGGGTCACAGAGTCACATTTTCTCTAAGTGCCTAATACCAATCCCAAGGTTGAACCGAAGGAATAAAAAAATAGGCATTCATCTGACATCTGCACAGAATATTTTAATAAAAAAGCTTTTACACTCTGAATTAAAAAAAAAAAGCATTGCCTTGCATTGTATGTAGGGGGAGTAGGCAGTACATTTTTTATTGCCTAAATTTTAGCCTTAAAAACTATAGTTCCCCTTTAAATGTAATAAATACATGCCGCTAGCTTCCCTCCTTCCCTAGAAAATCGAAACCACAAGAATGTAACCCTTCCATCACTCGACCAGTTACCTTATGGGAGCAGTGCAGGATTAGAGCAGGCGGCTAACAACCAAGATCGTTCTTTATGGTCATTTGATCTGTGGTGTGTAATACTAAAAGCACTTTCAAAATATATATATGTATATATTTTCTATATCAGGAAGATCTAAGGATTAAAAAAAAGTTCAATATTTTGTGAATAATGCCATAAAAAATAAATGTCATAATGATTTACATCCCAAATCCTTTAATTGTTACTTCTGCCATGTAAACTAAAGTGCGCGTTTATGGTTGACGAATTAAGCAGTGCTGTTAATAGTATTAAATGTCAAACAAATTACTTAGTGGGAGGTCTGGAAAAGTTTGTTGTAATGATATTATTTCAAAGTAACAATTCAAAGCTGTAAGGGTGCCAGCATCTCTGTGTGCTGGGCTTGGTAATAGGAAGGGGCTTGGTAGAGGAGGAATGGAAAGGAGCAGACTCATTCGGAATAAATAGGGTTGGGCCATGCTTACAAATCCCAGTTTCCTGACTTCTTAGCCTCGCTAAATTCTGATTTTAGATTTTCTCATCCAGCCACCCCTTATTCCAGGGTAATGTTGTACAGGTTTATACAATTTTTTGTACATGGCTTTATACTTTTGTGGTGGAATTTGTGAATTCCATATATTTTTTTGTAATGTGATTATAATGTGATTATAAATCTATTTTTTTTAAAAATAACAAACGTGTCATACTTCCCTGCTCTGTGCAGCGCCGATCCTCCTCTTCTGGGGTTCCTTGCTAGCGCTCCTGGCTCTTCCCCCCTACTGAGTGCCCCCATAACAAGCTGCTTACTATGAAGGCACTTGTGCAGGCTCGATCCTGAGCTGTGCTCTTGTGTCCACTGACACACAGTGTGACTTGGCCCCGCCCCCCGCTCTCTGCTCGCTGGCTGTGATTGACAGCAGCTGGAGCCAATGGCTCCCGCATCTGCCTTTCTGTCCAATGACAGACAGGGAGGGAGAGAGTGGAGAGAGACGCTGCTGTTGTGCACATTGCTGAATCGAGATCAGGCTCAGACGAGTATTAAGGGCAGGGGTAGCTGCATGCAGAAGGTTTTTTTCCCCCTTTAGGCCGGGTTTACACTGGTACGACACGACTGTTGTATGACTGTCATCCTACTTTGCCCTGCGACATCGGTCCTACATCAGTCCTACTTCCATTTGAATTGAATGAACAGGATACGATTTTGCACCGGCTTTGAGATAGTCCGACTTGTCCTTTGACCAATCAAAATAATCCAAATGTGACATAAATTCCTTTTCCTGTTTCTGTAATCACCATGTCGAATGTCATAAGTCGGATGGTTAGGACTTTGGTCCGACTTCAGTGATATTGAATGGGCTGAAACTGGACCAAAGTGGCATGAAAGTAGTGCAGGAACTTTTTCTAAAGTCGAACCAACTTGTATCAGACCAGTTAAGACGGCTCTCATAGGGAACCATTGATTTGTGCACGTCATGCGACGCGCTCCCAAAGTCGGAGTGCATGTCGCACCAGTGTGAACCGGGCCTAATGCAGAGAATGCATTAAGGTAAAAAACATTCTGCCTTTAGAACCATTTTAATCTTTTCTAAGAAGCGGTGGCTGAGCAGGTGTTTTATACATTGCAGAAATGTAGTAGTTGATATGCAGAAAAAAATTTTGTAAAAATAATCATATTTAACTATTAAAGAGGATCTGTCACTTGTCTGTTTAGAAAGTTACATTTTCTTTGAACATAGCCTATATTGTCAGTTTTAGGACATCCCTCAGGTCAAGCATAACTCCTCTCCTATCCATTTAAAAAAAAGGCTAGGTTTACTCACTTAACTCTGCCACTGTGTCCTCGCCAGTTCTGCTTCTAGGTGTGGGAATTAGTTACCCAGTGCTATAGTATGTGCCCACGCTGACTCCATCTTGATGACTTTATCGTTTTGTGAAGTCTCTTCCTCCTAGAACCTTTGTTCTCTGCTGTAGAAAGAGGAGAAGACTCTGGACCTGGTGTGTCACATGAACACAGATTTACATTAGTATTTTGGTCCTTTCACTAGTTTTTCTAACCACTTGCCGACCAGCCACCGTCATTTTATGGTGGCAGGTTGGATCGTTCCCACGAATCGGTGTAGCTGAATGTCGCTCGCGGGAATGTGTGGTGTGGGCGCGTGCACACCGTCGGAGGCGAATGCACGCTCACCGGCTAGCGGGGGAGCCAATCAGTGGGTGGGGAGGACTCTTTGTTCTCCGGCCATCCGTGATCACTCCCTAGACAGGCAGAACGGGGATCTGCAAGTGTAAACAAACAAAGTAGATCCCCATGCTGACAGAGGAGTTGAGAGAGATTGTCTGTTCCCAGTGATAGGGAACAACAATCTCTCTCCTCCTCCAGTCAACCCAGCCCCTATACAGTTAGAAACACCACAGAGGGAACACATTTACCCCTTGACAGCCCCTAGTGTTAACCCCTTCCCTGCCAGTGACATTTATACAGTAATCAGTGGCTACTTTTAGCTCTGATCGCTGTATAAATGTCAATGGTCCCATCAGTGCCTCCTATCAGTACCCAGCAGTGCCTCCTATCAGTGCTGCCTCATCAGTGCCCCCTATCAATGCCACCTATCTGTGCAGCCTCATTAGTGCCTCCTATCAGTGCCACCTATCAGTGCCTCCTATCAGTGGCGCCTCATCAGTGAATCCCATCAGTGCAGCCTCATGAGTGCCGCCTATCAGTGTAGCCTCATCAGTGCCTCCTATCAGTGCAGCCTCATCAGTGCCTCCTGCCAGTGCCCATCAGTGCCTCCTATCAGTGCCTCCTATCAGTGCAGCCTCATTAGTGCCTCTCATCAGTGCAGCCTCATTAGTGCCTCTCATCAGTGCAGCCTCATCAGCGCAGCCTCATCAGTGCAGCCTCCTATCAGTGCAGCCTCATAAATGCCTCATATTGGTGCAGCCTCATCAGTGACTCCTATCAGTGCAGCGTCATCAGTGCCTCCTATCAGTGCAGCCTCATCAGTGCCTCCTACCAGTGCAAAACAAAAATAAGAAAGAGTGAGTGCAGTGATCTTGAGCAGTTAAAACAACCTTAAATAAATATATATATCAGTTAAAAACTTCAATAGGTGCACTCACGTGATCCAGGGGTTTTAGGCGCAGTATGAACGGCCATGGAATGGAGTGTTACGTATAAGCCAGGGCTGTGGCCAGCAAGGCTGCAGGAGTATTCACCCATTCCACTTCCAGGGCAGCTTTCAGGCCAGGTGTCTGTAAAACACGAGCCTGTGCCCGCACAGCGCTCCAGTCCAGGGATCTCTCACAGCTGTATTAGACTACGAGGTGGATGTCCAGCTCCAGCTTACTTGGTCAATACAGCAACACATTTTGGGGGATTGAAGGAGAGCGCGCTTGCTCAGGTGTGGGTAGAAAAGTTAAGTGATGCTTTGTGATTTTCCAGGGCCGTGCCTCCAATGCTCAGAGAGGAAAGTAAGCATTCTTTTACAAAACAGTGCACTGCATGTTAATGTACTGAGGGTGCTGTAATGCTAGGAGATGATTCTGACAAAATTTAGTAAAGAAAGCTTGTTATACACACTATGGAACCCAAACCATCTTCTGATAGAACAGAGGCTAAGGGCCAGGCTGCACATGCTCAGTTTGTGTATTGCTAGAGAGTTTTTTTTGTTCTTGGAAGGGTGCATATGACCACCACAGGGCCAATCAGCACTGTCCAGACATAGGGTGAGGGGTCCTGCAGCTGTATAAGACTGTCAGAACAAAATGAAAACTCCTCCTACAGGCTTTATCCAGACACTGGTAGAAATCACAAGACTGCTATATACGGCTGATGAGAAAAAATATTTATCAGTTTATATTTATTAAAATAATTGCATTTCCATATTCTGTGTACTGTGGGAGACCAGATGTAGTGACTGCAGGGTCCTGGGTTTAGTAACACTTTAATGCTCTTGTGACTATTGTCTTTATTACACAAAATTTAGAGTCCATGGGAATGTAGTGAACTTCCTTTGATGTTGTTGCAAGAGGGAAAATAGACCCCAAATTTAACAGAAGGATCATTTTAATGGTGAAAAAAGAGAAAAACATATCCTGATTTACCTCATTGATCAATATGAAGTCGCAACATCCGTCACTGTATGAAAGAAAGTGACCACAAAGACTTGAGATTGGAGTCTGTTAAATGTGTATATTATATATTTACATATATATATATATATATATATATATATATATATATTATAAAATGTTTATAAGCTGCAGTCCATGGAGAATGTCCTTTGAACTTATGAAACAAAATTAAAACTTTTTGGCAAGTCACAGTAGAAAAAAACAGCGCTTTTAAATAAAAGAACATCATTTTGACTTTGAGATTCTAAAGAAGCTCCATAATTTTAATGGGTTTCTTTGCTGCCCTTGGAACCAGGTGCCTTGAATCTGTGCGGGGCACTGTGTCATAAGAAAAATATGAAGGCATTCTACAGCAAAACTCAATGCCGAGTGATGGAAAGCTGTGCCTCAGTCGCAGTTTATGAGTTCTCCAGCAGAATAAGGACCCAAAACAAACTGTGCATATAAAAGAACCCAAGAAGGGCTGAAAAGCAATCAAGAGACTGCGCCAAAGTGGTCTGCTAGGAATCCTGAGCTGAATCTAATATTACATTTATAGAAAGAATTTTAACTCATGGTTGTGAAGGAGCCCATCAATCCTAAGACAACTGCAACAGTTTGCTCAAGGATAGTGGAGCAGAATGCTAGTTGAGAGTTGTAGAAATAATATTGAGCACTGCTGATTGATTGTAGTTATTGCCTTAAAGGGACGTGTTATAAAATATTAGATGGGGGGTATCAATAATTGTTTTCATGTCATTCAATGTTTTATTATTTACAGGAGTATGTTAAGTCATGGACTATGGAATCAAAATGGTGGATGTCACTTTCAACTTTTTTTTCATGGCAAAAAGTAGAGGGTTACCAGTACTTGTTGTCATGACTGAATGTGTTTGATTACAGGGAAAACACCCACTTGAAACTCTTCATTATGTAATTTAACTTCTATGTTGTTGTAATCCTGTTTCTTTTTTTTTTGTGCTGACCATATTCTAGTATGCAGGAACAATCTCTAGAGTAGGTAGCAGAGAATTTTTAATGTGTGTCATAAAAATTGATCAGAGACTTTGCTTTATTTGGCCAAATGCAACCTTTAAATGCCCCTTATTGTAGGTGGATTATGACAGTTGATCTTTTTAGTCTTAATATGCCAATTATTACCTAGTGTATGGAGCAAAACAACTGTTGCAGTTAATGTTCATCTTCATGAACAATGATTGATTGCATGCTGGATGGTAGAAGTAATTGCACAGTGATTGTATTTGTCAATATATATAGGCATAATAAAGTCATGTCTGCTGTTCTCTGTACAGTTCATTTTGCAGTGTTGGATGAATATTTTCAGATTTGAACATTAGCTTTAATAGGAACATTTTTTAAAAATGTAGTGACCCAGTTATCAAGCCAGGTCAAGTCACACCAGGAATACTCTTTTGCAACTTGTAACTAGCATTACAAATAAATGCTATACTTGCCTGCTCTGTGCAATGGTATTGCACAGAGTAATCACTTACCTCCCCTTCTGGAGTTCCCCGCTGGTGCTGTCCACTCTTTTTTTTTTTTTTTTTTTTTGTCCTGTGGGTGCTCCCATAAAGTAGGGAAGGATAATAGTTTCAGGGATACATTTTAAAATGCCAGGGGAGAATAAATGTATATGCCACATGAAGATTCAGATTTCTTCATAATCACTCCATCATTGGTGGATATATAAATGTTTTATCCAATAAGTTAGCCATCAGTCTACCTTCTAAATCAGGGTGAAAGCCTGAACTGCCTAAGAGCTTGGATGGTGAGTATCAAGAGCAGTGTTTCTTAACTCCAGTCCTCAAGGCGCCCCAACAGGTCATGTTTTTAGGATTTAGCTCAGATGAAACGGCTGTGGTAATTACTAAGGCAATGAAACTGATCAAATTACATGTGCAAAATAATGGGAAGCCTGAAAACATGACCTGTTGGGGCGCCTTGAGGACTGGAGTTGAGAAACACTGATCAGGAATCATGGCCTCTTATATTTTATCATGGGAAATTAATTAGGTAAATATTTTCTGGAGGTTCCATAGAAGCATTTTATATAGGGATTGCTTGCATCCAAAGTAGTATATACTGTATGTTAATTTTGATTGGACAGTTTTGCATAACCTTTGGGATGTGTATTCTATTGTTTGAAGTTGGTGGTAACATGTAACAGAATATTACATGAGTAGGAATCTAATAAGGAAGTGTGGTATGAATTTCCAGATATTTAAACTGCCTTTAGCTCACTAAAATGAAAAGAAGTATCATTAAATGTGGACCATTTATTGTAGTTCATTTTGAGGTTTGAAAGGTAGCCATCAATATTATATTTTCAAAGAAAGTTAGGAATAGTAACTAATGTGACCCTGTCACCACAGGGTCACTTTTACCAAAAAAAAGCCTTCCTTCAAAAGAAGTGACTACTTCCCTTTCATGCATCCTGTGTAAGGAAAAGTCACAGCTTCTGTTTCCCAGCCACTATAAAGATGTATCCATTGGATGAATCGATTGTTTGCTTCCCCTACTGGCCACTGGCAATAACTGTATTCCTAAAAATCTGGCATACTGGTCGTACCCAAGTCAATCGATGCCTGCTCATACATAGTTCAAATCTTGGCCAGGGAAGCCGAGATTCAAACCGTCTTTGGCCAGCTTAGGCGTTAAGCTGGGTACACACTAGAAACTTTTTTCTTTCAACCCAGTGGGCTGAATAAAAAAAAAAAAAACGACAGATCAGCGCTAGCAGGGTGCTGGTTTTACAGCATGCTAGTTCGACAGAAGCCGGTCGTGAGATTGTCTTCTGTAGAACAGATATATGTACACATGGGCTGAAAGTCGTCTGGTTCCTACTGAACTGACTGACTGCAGCCAAATTTTGGCCTCTGTGTAGCCAGCATTACACATACTTTAGCATGCATGCAAATATATATAATACTTAACAAATACAGTATATACAGTTGTGCTCATAAGTTTACATACCCTGGCAGAATTTATGATTTCTTTTTCAGAGAATATGAATGAGAACACAAAAACTTTTCTTTCACTCATGGTTAGTGTTTGGCTGAAGCCATTTATTATCAATCAACTGTGTTTACTCTTTTTAAATTATAATGACAACATAAACTACCCAAGTGACCCTGATCAAAAGTTTACATACCCCAGTTCTTAATACCGTGTATTGCCCACTTTAACATCAATGACAGCTTGAAGTCTTTTGTGGTATTTGTGGACGAGGCTCTTTATCTTCTCAGATGGTAAAGCTGCCCATTCCTCTTGGCAAAAAGCCTCCAGTTCCTGGAAATGTCTTGCATGAACTGCACATTCGAGATCTGCCCAGAGTGGCTGAATGATATTGAGGTCAGGAGACTGAGATGGTCACTTCAGAACCTTCACTTCATTCTGCTGTAGCCAATGACAGGTCGATTTGGCCTTGTGTTTTGGATCATTGTCATGTTTTAATGTCCAAGTACATCCCATGTGCAGGTTCCTGGCTGATGAATGCAAATGTTCCTCCAGTATTTTTTTGATAACATACTGCATTCATCTTGCCATCAATTTTGACCAAACTTCTTGTGCCTTTGTAGCTCACACATCCCCAAAACATCAGCAATCCCCCTCCATGTTTCACAGGCCTTGTTGACTCCTCTCCAAATGAAATGTTTATGGTTGTGGCCAAAAAGTTAAATTTTGGTCTCATCGCTCCAAATGACTTTGTGCCAGAAGGTTTGAGGCTTGTCTCTGTGCTGTTTGTTGTATTGTAAGTGGGATAGTTTGTGGCATTTGCGTAGTAATGGCTTTCTTCGGGCGATTCAACCATGCAGCCCATCTTTCTTCAAGTGCCTCCTTATTGTGCATCTTGAAACAGCCACACAACATGTTTTCAGGGAGTCCTGCATTTCACCTGAAGTTATTTGTGGGATTTTCTTTGCACCCCAAACAACTTTCCTGACAGTCATGGCTGACATTTTAGCAAAAGATGAAAGTTTAGTTATAATTTGTTAATATATGGAAGCTTAAAGTGTCACTAGACCACATCATAATAAACTATCAATGAATCCTGTATTACATGCTGTTCATACTCACTCAATCACTAGGAGATGCTACGCTGTATTCTGCAAAAACATGATTGATCCTGCTGCTCTCTGCTCCACCTTCTATTCATGTTCCCAATTCAGCTAGGGATTTTGCAGCTGTGGTGTCAACTCTGCACATGCTCAGTTTTCAATGAGTTTCTGTGCACATCTGAGCAGCCCATGTGACTATAGAGTCACACATGTGGGTGTATACACAGTAGTAAATGATAGCCCACTCCCTGGGGGTGGAATATTACATGTAGATTAATGGTGGCTTCATCTCCCTCTTATTCTAAGACACAGGCTGGAGTGGCGTGACACAGCCTGTGACTGGCAGAAATCTGCCCACATCACGTAATTTCCAGAAAATAATAAAGATTTGATTTCAAATATATATTTGTATGCCGATTTAAAACAGTTTATTGATAGTATTTATCTTTACTCTGTATTCCAAAGGCTGTTTTTTATTTTGACCATGTGACCAGCAGCAGAGGGCTAGAAGCTCATCCTGCTTATATTTCCTGCAGACAGCCTGGGAAAGATCTGGGCCATGTGACAGCTTTATATCGATTAGGAAAAAGATACTTAGATTTTTTTTATTCAAATAATTACAGTGCTATCATCCACATACAGAAATAGAAGGGACATTGTACATTAACCACTTCCCTCCCTATTCTGCCGTATGCAGAATGACGGCTGGAAAGTGGTTCAGTTATCCTGACTAGGCATCCAGCGCAGAGATCGGTGGTGTGGTGTGTCAGTCTGATACACCGCATCTCTGATTGTGGTAAAGAGCTTCTGTCAGAGGCTCTTTACCACGTGATCAGTTGTGACGAATTACGGCTGATCACAGTGCAAACAGGAAAAAACGTATATCGGTTTTTCCTCTACTCGCGCCTGCAGACGCGACTAGATGAGAGGCGATCAGCGGCTCTCCTGACAGGGGGGGGGGTCTGCACAGATTTTTTATCAGTGCAGCCCCCCCTAGGATCACCACCCAGGACCACCAGGGAGTCCACCTAGGACCACCAGGGAATGCCCACAGGGACCACTAGGAAGACAACCAGGGAAGTTTACCCTGACCACCAGAGAGCCCACCCAGGGACCACCAAGGTGCCACAGTGCCCAACAGGGATGGCACTCAGTGCCATCTTGGATGCCACCCAAGACCACCAGGAAAGGACCACCAAGGAAGTGCCGTCTTGCATTGCCGCCTATCAGTGCCCACCAGTGCCACCTATCAGTGCCACCTGTCAGTGCCCATAAGTGCCACCTATCAGGGCCCAGTGCCCACCAGTGCTGCCTATGAGTGCCCATCAGTGGCAATCAGTGCCGCCAATGAGTGCCCATCAGTGCTGCTTATCAGTGCCCATCAGTGCTACTTATCAGTGCCACCTATCAGTGCTCCATATAGGTGTCTTATCATCAGTGGCCATCAGTGCCATCTCATCAGTGCCAATCAGTACTGCCTCATCAGTGCCCATCAGTGTAGCCTCATCAGTGCCCTTCGTTGAGGGAGAAAACTTATTTACGTTTTGTGACAGAAACAGAAAACATTTTTTTTTTCAAAGTTTTCGGTCTTTTTTTATTTGTAGCGCAAAAAATAAAAACCCCAGAGGTGATCAAATACCACCAAAAGAAAGCTCTATTGGTGGGAACAAAATGATAAAAACTTTGTTTGGGTACAGTGTCGCATGACCGCACAATTGTCATTCAAAGTGTGACAGCGATGAAAGCTGAAATTTGATCTGGAAGGGAAGGTGTATAAGTGCCTGGTATTGAAGTGGTTAAACAGTGTGTGTTTACTATGACTTTAAGTCCAAAAGCATAGTGCACCATCAGTACCTTCACACCAACTGCACCTTCGTAAAAGTAAATATTTGCAGATTGGTACAGAGTTGTTTTACACAATGCTACAAAATCAACCTAAGCATCAGGGTTGGTCCATCACATCCCATATGCAATTTTTGTATTGGGAAAAATAGTTAAGGTCAGACATTCATGGCTCAAATTTTGACTGATTCAACAGAAATAGTCGGGAATTTGAATTATTGGCAGCCCTTTTGAGACCACCAAGCTTGACAAACTTCAGTTGAAAAATCAGAGAAGCTAGGTGGGTGACTGTCAGCTGTACAGTGATTGTATCCAATCAGATGCAGTCACTGTGCAGGTATTCTGACAGCCATGGGTGTCAGCTGCTGACAGAATACTAATGGGAGATTTCTCCATCCACACTAAAGAGGAATCTATTGATTTCTCTCCTTCAACCCGCGGGCGGAACGGGAGAAATGAAAGCACATATGGCTAGCTTAATTGTGTAGGCTAATAAATTTGTGAACGTGATGTGTTTGGGCGTTTTATTTTCCCAGTCAAACAGCTATTAGCTTTTCAGACAAATAATTATGTTTGCAGTTGTTTATTGCCAGGTCAGATAGCATGATCAAGGTAAACACAACTTAACAAAGAAAACAACATTAGCCATTTAATCACAAAGGCAACAGAAGGAATACTGTATCACCGAATGACACTAATAGGACTGATTGTGCAGTTTTATCACAAAAATATATTAAACAAATGATTTGTATAGCATATCACACAGCAAGCTTTGCACAGGCCTCTCTAATACAAATGATTTACAGATCCAGTCTGTTACTGGTGCTGTACAGTTAAGGAAGACCTCTTGTTGAAGGGAGAGGTGGGCAGTCGAATGGCTCTGGTCCCACAGTTCACTTTAAGGACTCGTGGTCAGCCTTTGACTCTTGGATGTCAATGACATTGATCTAAATGTATTTATAAATGATGTTAAGGAGTCTATTTATTAATGTTTAAACACAACTTTTACCCAAGAGTCACAACGATTTGTAACTGAATTACACTAAAAATATATGAATCCCGAGTGAAAGCAGTGTGAATTTTGTATGAAACCAATTATAAGGGCCAGTGGGTTATGGAAATGCTATGTGATTTTTGATTTTCTATGTCCGTTGCATGCGCTTTCCCAAGGCCCTGATAGGGTGGTGCATCTTTGTGTGACAGATACGTTTTTGTGTTCATTAATTATTATTAATAGTTCGTTATTATTACTTATTACGATACGCTATTTTGCTGGTTATTCCTGCCTTTGATATATTGATATCACCCACCTACGCTGTGAGATCTTATCTTATCTCTATTTTGGTACTATTTGTTATAAGTTGTATACTCCCCCCCCCCCTTTTTTTTTTCATAAAACCTTAATAAAATATTGAAATAGAAACCATTTAGAAATAGACCCCATCAGTATGGACTGCAATGAAGCTGATCAGAAACTTTAGATCTTACCTTACCAAAAATGTTTAGTCCTATTACTATCATTATTTTTCTTTAATTTCCAGATAGTATTCGATTTCCTAATCATTTAACTCTCTTCTCTGCAGTCAAAGTAATTCAGGTTGGACTAGACTGTGTATGGATAGTGAAGGAGAAGCAACTTACTGCTGAGGTCAACTTTGTGCTCTCTCCTCCAATCACCAAAGCTGGCTATACTGTACATGTATTGAAATTTAGCCGCTTCAACAGGAACCAGCCAAATTTCGTCCATGTATGGCTGTTGCCTATTGAGTCAACCTATTGATTGATGTTTCATGAACGAGCTTCTAGGTATATTTTCAGTTGATCAGCACATGCAGCCAATGTATGCTTATGCCTAGTACACAGGCCAAATGTCTGGAGACGTTGGCCGGTTCAATAAAAACCACCCGACATTTAGCCTGTGTGTATGTTAGTCGGTTCGACAGAAGCCGGACTAGCATGCTGAAAAACCATCACCCAACTGGCTCCTGATGTGAATATGAATGATAACACAAAAACATTTCTTTCACTCATCGTTAATGTTTGGCTGAAGCCATTTATTATCAATCAACTGTGTTTACTCTCTTTAAATCATAATGACAACAGAAACTACCCAAATGACCCTGATCAAAAGTTTACATATCCTGGTGATTTTGGCCTGATAACATGTACACAAGTTGACACAAAGGGGTTTGAATGGCTATTAAAGGTAACCATCCTCGCCTGTGATCTGTTTGCTTGTAATTAGTGTGTGCGTATAAAAGGGCAGCGAGTTTCTGGACTCCTGACAGACAGACCCGTGCATCTTTCATCCAGTGCTGCACTGACATTTCTGGATTCTGAGTCATGGGGAAAGCAAAAGAATTGTCAAAGGATCTGCGGGAAAAGGTAGTTGAACTGTATATAGCAGGAAAGGGATATAAAAAAGATATAGACAAAAAACAAAAATTCCAACCTCAACTTACCGACCAGTCTGCCACCAAGCCAAAATCACCTGTCTAACAGTTCAGCGTTTAAAAGACAGGGGATTGGTTACACACATTTGCAAGTGTATGCGTAAGCTGCAGGCCCCGACAAGGCTCCCTGTATACTGCAGACCTAACTCTGTATAGGAGGTTTCACAGTGGAAGCACATACAGTTGAATAAATAGATGGACAGGTGACTGGAGGAGCCCAACCCTCCTTAAAGGTACATGACCAGACACCCAGCCGTGGCCCCATGGCGGCTGCGGTGCTGGTGTGGCACCAAAAGTGGTTACAACACAAAAAACAAGGTCACTGTCCCCCACCTATAACTGGCCACTACAGCAAGGAGCTATGGAAAGGCAGATACAGACAAAAAACAAAAAACAAAAAAAAATTCCAAGCTCAACTTACCGACCAGTCTGCCACCAAGCCAAATTCACCTGTCTAACAGTTCAGCGTTTAAAAGACAGGGGATTGGTTACACACATTTGCAAGTGTATGCGTAAGCTTCAGGCCCCAACAAGGCTCCCTGTATACTGCAGACCTAACTCTGTATAAGAGGCTTCACAGTGGAAGCACATACAATTAAATGGATAGATGAAGGACAGGTGACTGGAGGAGCCCAACCCTACTTAAAGGTACTTGACCAGACACCCAGCCGTGGCCCCATGGCGGCTGCGGTGCTGGTGTGGCACCAAAAGTGGTTACAACACAAAAAACAAGGTCACTGTCCCCCACCTATAACTGGCCACTGCAGCAAGGAGCTATGGAAAGGCAGATACAGACATATAATAAATGTAATTATATGTGATATAAAAAAGATATCCAAGGAATTGAGAATGCCAATCAGCAGTGTTCGAACTCTAATCAAGAAGTGGAAAATGAGAGGTTCTGTTGAAACCAAACCACAGTCAGGTAGACCAAATAAAATTTCAGCCACAACTGCCGGGAAAATTGTTTGGGATGCAAAGAAAAACCCACAAATAACTTCAGGTGAAATACAGGACTCTCTGAAAACATGTGGTGTGGCTGTTTCAAGATGCACAATAAGGAGGCACTTGAAGAAAGATGGGCTGCATGGTTGAGTCGCCAGCAGAAAGCCATTACTACGCAAATGCCACAAAGTATCCCGCTTATAATATGCCAAACAGCACAGAGACAAGCCTCAAACCTTCTGGCACAAAGTCATTTGGAGTGATGAGACCAAAATTGAGCTTTTTGGCCACAACCATAAACGTTTCATTTGGAGAGGAGTCAACAAGGCCTATGATGAAAGGTACAGTACACCATTCCTACTGTGAATCACGGAGGTGGATTGCTGATGTTTTGGGGATGTGTGAGCTACAAAGGCAAAGGAAATTTGGTCAAAATTGATGGCAAGATGAATGCAGTATGTTATCAAAAAATACTGGAGGAACATTTGCATTCACCAGGAAGCTGTGCATGGGACGTACTTGGACATTCCAACATGACAATGTTCCAAAACATAAGGCCAAGTTGACCTGTCATTGGCTACAGCAGAATAAAGTGAAGCTTCTGGAGTGGCCATCTCAGTCTCCTGACCTCAATATAATGAGCTACTCTGGGGAGATATCAAACGTGCAGTTCATGCAAAACAGCCCAAGAATTTCCAGGAACTGGAGGCTTTTTGCCAAGAGGAATGGGCAGCTTTACCATCTGAGAAGATAAAGAGCCTCATCCACAAATACCACAAAAGACTTCAAGCTATCATTGATGTTTAGGGGGGCAATACAAGGTATTAAGAACTGGGGTATGTAAACTTTTGATATGGGTCATTTGGGTAGTTTCTGGTGCCATTACGAAAAGAGTAAACACAGTTGATTGATAATAAATGGCTTCAGCCAAACACTAACCATGAGTGAAAGAAAAGTTTTGTGTTATCATTCATATTCTCTGAAAAATGGCCAAGAAATGAAGAGTCTACCATTTCGACGGGTAAGGAGAACCGTTTTTCGGAGGTCAAGGACCTTTAAGAACCCGACAAAACGTACTTGACGTGCAAACTATAGAG